>JAVYIG010000097.1:825000-951623 GCA_035222895.1 Strongylocentrotus droebachiensis
GCTAGCAGAGCACTGAGTCATGTACCGGGCACTTTGTATGCACTTTACCAGGAGTATTTCCCCGGGATTGTAGCAGGCGATATGGGTCCTTGTTCGGTGTGAACATCACCCGGTACCGGCGAAAAAAGAGCTCAGTAGTTCAATGCGAGCTTCTATATCGTTTTCTTTGGAGAGGTGCCATTAGGATTTGAGCGGCGTAGTAGACCCTATTTTCTTGGCTCTGGGCCTAGCTAGCTCTATTACCCCAGCTGATTGGTTTATGAATGGATGGATTTGTAGTGTAGTATGCAGTGTAGAAAACAATTCCAGCAATCATGAATGAAAAGCAAATTGTGTGGTGTTGGATGCTAATGTGCTGCGCTTGTGTACTTTTTGATGGTTCCTGTGGATCCAACAGTAAATTCACCGGTAAGTGACCTATTTTCTTAAAGCACTTTGTTCTTGCATGTTGCGTTATCAGTGATAAAATGATTGATTGTTTACTTTTGAATGAACGTGGGTCATGATGAGCAGAACATTTTGGAAACTATTTGGGAACCAGTATTTTAATAAGCTAGAAACATTCTTGAGAGCAGATTTGAGAATATGTGGGGGTTGATAGAACTGGAGTGGATGGAGAGAGAGAGAGGGTTCCATACTCTCAAAACCAAATCGAAACATTTCATGTGACGATTTTTCAAAATTATTGAGAACTGAGAAGGCATAGTAAAGTCGCAAAGGGGAATCCTTACAGTATGCAATATTACCTTTGATACATATT
Organism: Strongylocentrotus droebachiensis; assembly: GCA_035222895.1. Taxonomy (NCBI): domain Eukaryota; kingdom Metazoa; phylum Echinodermata; class Echinoidea; order Camarodonta; family Strongylocentrotidae; genus Strongylocentrotus; species Strongylocentrotus droebachiensis. The sequence continues at coordinate 825,761 of JAVYIG010000097.1, forward strand.
GTTAAGCCAGGCCCAAAGCATGGCCCTGTGTCTAGAATCGCTAAAGGCAAATGAGAACAAATTCTGTGCTGACAATTGGGTTTCTCTGTTGCCAGTGATAAAGAAGCTAGTGTATTCTTAATCTGTTCATTCAATATTATTTTCAGGTATGGAGGTTCATGTACTGGGCATGTTTATTGCATGCAGGGAGTTGGGAGGTGCAGTCAGCTCATATGAAAGACAGTATTTGTGACTGATCGAGGAGGGGGGGGGGGGGGGGTTAATGGTCCTGTATGTTGATAACATTCATACCTATGATCTCCATTCACTCGCACTGACCTTGAGGTCTAAAGTTCTCAAGTTCTCAACAACGCACACAATAAAAGAGCTATTATGATCTTCACATGTCATATTTGACTGATCAAATAGCACCCAATCCTTCATTGTTTTGTCAATAATCTTTCAAAGTCAATATTGCCATGTTAGATTGCATGACCCTTCCTATGCATGGCCCCGATCATTCAATCATACACAATGTAGCTCGATCGGTCTAGCTACAATGTATACCACATAAGTATGATCAATCACACAAAATTGTAGCCTCATGTCATATTTTCTCCATTTAATAAAGTGTTATCTTCAGGGCTCCACAGTAAAATTTTACTGTGGCTTGAAAATAGTTCATATCACACAATGTACCAAAAGAATATTCATCATACATACTTCATTCGAAGCTAGAGAACATAACTTACATGTCATGCCACTATAATTATGATTAGATTCCTTTGATTGATTTTTACGAGTTCATTCATTCAATGTCTTCTCTTTCTCGTATTTTACATTCAGGATCACACCCGCCCTCGTGGACTTTGTCAGAGATAGTGATACCCGTTCGCTTGGAACAAGGCGATACCCATACAGGGGAGCGTCACTTTCAAAAACGCAGTGCAACATTTTCAGAGCAGCAAGAGGCTCTTAATAGTGGACAATCAGCCCAATATCGTGTGGAAGCATTTGGAGAACAGTTTATTTTGGATTTGGACCATGATGCATCATTTCTGTCGCCATCTTTCAGTGTTCATGTGTCGGGAAAGAGCAATGTGGATATTCATGATGAGGATAATAGCATTCATTGTTTTTATGCGGGGCATGTTAATGGACATCCAGAATCCAGTGCTGTGGTCAGTCTATGTGGTGGTATGGTAAGTATCACAGGTCTTCACTTAGTGACCTGACATTTGTTTCAGGCTTTCTTTCATAAAAAGATGAAGGTTTTATAGGTTATGGGTTAGGGTTAAGAATAGTGTTTGGTCTAGAGTTGAAGTAAGACATATGGGTATTGTAGGATATTGACCACATAGTTCTTTTTCACTCTCTGTCCAGAGCGTGTGTTGCAGAACCCTTCACGGTTCACACCGCCATAGGAGAAAGCTCATCCAAACATCAGGATTGGAAGAAACTAAGCAATCATGGATAACAAAAAATTGGGTAAAATATGAGCTGAATCACAGATATCCAATTCTGCTCCGAGTGCTCTCTGTATACATAAAATATTCTTATCTACATGTAATTGAGTTGTTTGATTTTGAGAACATGTACTGCTGTATGATTTGTACTGATAATGATATGTACTAAGTGCCTTACTGCCTACCATAAAACTTTGAAAATGTCCTTTGTATGAGAAGGGGGAGCCTCTTCCCATTTGATATTGATAAAAGGGAGGAAAGTAGATTTGTAGATGTGCATTTGGTTTCATGTCAAGCCGAACCATTCATCATTAGCATGGTTGTTCTAAATTTGTTTAGGCTGTGTGCTTGCATACCTTCACACACCATTCAAATAGAAGTTAAAAGCAGCTGATATTGCTTCCTCTGACCATGATTTGACCCTTCGCAGTCCGCTGGACACATACTATGGTTCTAAACTTCTGTACTATGGTACCATTAAAGATTTTTTTTTCCCCCTCTCCCCCTCTCTCTCTCTCTCTCTTTCTTTCTCTCTTTTTGTCATTCTGTCTCTCTTTTTGTTTCTCTCCTTCCCTCTCTATCTTTCTGTCTTTCTGTCTCCCTCTCTCTCTCTCTCTCTCTCTTTCTTTCTTTCTCTCTCTCTCTCTTTCTTTCCCTCTCTACCTTTCTCTCTTTCTTTCTCTTTTTCTTTCTCTCTTTCTTTCTCTCTCTGTTTCTTTTTCTTTCTCTCTATCCCCCTAGTCTGTCTTTCTCTCTATCCCCCTAGTCTGTCTTTCTCTATGTACATGTACCTGTATCTTTCTTTAACGGGATATCTCTATTCAGCATTCCTGTCAAATACATACATGCAGTGTTGTGCCTTCTTTGCCTGACTACCTTTTATATTGTAAACATGTAATTGTAAAGAAACAGTAGAGTTAAAATCTGTTTTACTACCCACTTTTATCACCACTTTATAAGTACAGGAGATGACTTTTTATTGTTTGAGACTTCTATGGTGCTTCTGTAAATGAAGGAAGAAACTTAATTTATATTACATAATGCCCCCCCCCCCAATCTGATCAATTTATACTCACCTCAAATTGACCTACATTAAGGCCTATGTACAGTATGTAATCATTAAAAAAAATTGCCCTTGGGCCTTTTTTAAAATAAAGAAGTAAGCACATTTTCTTGGCTATTATTTTAAGGTGGTTATTACCAGAATACCAGGAGGAAGCAATTTTAACTATATAGTTTGGAGTAAAGTCTTATTTTGATGATACAATGCATTATAAGATGAAAGTGTGAAGTGTGCATTTGGACTAGTCATTTCCTGTTTGAGTACCAACCAAATCACTGAGTACAATTAGGCACTGTAACGAGTGTAAGGCACTGTAACTATTACCCTAGTAGTCCTGTATGCAAGATTGGCAACAGTGTGAAGGCCCCCTTGGAATAGCTGGAGGAAGAAAGCAACTGATTAATGGTCTAATTTTGCCCAGTATGGTTCCTGGCTTGTCTTGAGTTGAGCTTACAAGTGTTGTCCAGATGTGAGCATATCAATCAAAGAGTTCTACATCTGCAGTTCAAACTTCAAAGGAGTGAAATATTAGTCTCTTCCTATAGACTTCAAGCAAGTAGTTCATGGCTACCAGCAACAGTCCCAACTCCCAACACCATCCAGATTAGACATTCTGACACAAATCCTCAAGGAATTCCCCTTTGTAGTTCTTTCATTCCCATTTTTCTGCTTTGATTTAGCATTTGTTTAAATCAATTTATTTTATTTTACATGTACATGTATATGCATCCCTAACTTGGCCTGCAGTCCTCATTGTTTCTGACTGTAATTTGTGCTTACCCCTTCGATCACTCATTAACAAAGTTAGACAAACTCAAGTCTTTTCTATCAATTCTTTCCAATTGAAACAGAAAACACTTCTGTATTTCCTTTTTGCTTCATATTTCAGTTTTCTCCCTCCACTTTCAATAGAGAGTGGTCCCTTCTGTAAAGACTGTTGTAGAGGGCAAAAAGAGGTCAGCTTGGTAGTACTGTGGAGTAGGTTAGCTAGCTAGCAGCAGCACCAAGGAACTATCTTTGTTTTCTTTGACAACAGTTCATATTTACTTTCCTCCAATGATCTCTACCATACAGTCCATAATAGCCCCCTTGATTCCTCCTCCTCAACCATGTACCCCTCCCTCATCCCCAATCAAGATGCTGGATACCAGCTAGGAGGGGGTAGAAAATGTCCTCTTTTGCCCCCACTTCAAATCAGTAGCTAAATCAGTATCCACAGAGGAAGATGGCATGTGAACATAGCAAGGACCTTGCAAAAGTTGGCCAAGGTTGAGAGAAAATGAAAATTGAAACCCAAGATGCATCCTAGTTTTCTGCAATTTGCTAGAAATTGGAGCAAACCTTATGAACCATAATTTGTAAAACATTGCCTTTTATAATATTTATTATGAGCCGACTGCTCTCTTTGTGGAAAGCTTCTTGTGAAGAAGCATTATGTTTACTGTTAATCTTATGTGGATAATGGAATTGTTGAAATGGAACTGTGTAAGCAACAATAAAGATTTATAGAAGTGGGTTATACTTATAAAGCTTCTGGCAGATGAAGGTCCTACAAAAATAAAGCATACCAAAATATTATCATGAGTATCCGAAAATTGGGTCAAGAAAACTTGTTTTGTTTTGGAATAAAGAAGACATTTATATGGTTTAATGTAGGTGTAAGTGTAGTGGTTTTGACACAATAATTTCAACTATGGGGCATCATACAATGAAAACTGCATCTCTTTTGTAACCCTGCACTGTACAAACAGCTTTCAGCAAAGATGCTATTTCAGTTATGTTTTGGTATGAACTTGGCAAATGAACACAATCACTCTTTTGTGCCTGAACTATATGATGTTAAAAAGAAGGGTCTTATTTCTTCAGTTGGATCAGTGTATAGCTATAGGAAGTAGAGTTTACGAGTTAAGTCCCAATGGACAACCAGATGAACAGCGAATCAATTGAACCTCTATTTTAAATTTTATATGTGACAAATAATCTAACTGTTATTGTGTTCATTTCTTACATTTTTGCATAGTGCAATTTAAAAATCTGTCAATGTGATTTTTAAATGATATTAGTGTCAGAGGTATTTCCCATCCATATAAGGCTTAGATAAAGACATAACAATGGCTCTCTCTTACTTTTTACCAATACTTTATTAAAAAAAATACCTGTTGATGTAACCAAAGAGATACCAGCAACCATGAACAATCATTGTTATTGTCTGATCGCTAAATAATGTTTACTTCAGTTCTACATGTACATAGCGTACATATTTGCACTCTTTTTCTTTGGTGGTAGCATCACTTTACACTATTTCAATTGAAATACCAGTCATTCTGACAAGTGAAATGTGCCTCTTTTAGAGCATGTGGCCCTATCAGCTATCATAACGGTGAATAGTCGATTCAAACCATGAATGAAATTGACAGTGGGACCTGTCGACACCGTAATTTGAAATCATGAATATGGTTCTTTCATGTACTACACAAAAATCATGATTTCTGGTCCAACCGCATCTCTCCGTCTGTCGCAGCTGCTCAACTTGCATGCATGCATGCGTAACTGCACTTGCCAGTACCAACCAACCACCTACAGACCTGTCGACCACCCCTTAACTTGGTCTACCCAGGGTTCCCAGGCTCTCATGAGGTCACAGGTCGAAGTCATGTCACTTCGACTCAAAACTCTCTCCTCTCTCTCTCTTCTTTTCGGTGTCTGTCTCTCTCTGCTTGGGAGAGAGCTGAAGAATGAGTCATGGTGGGAGTGACGTCACAGATTAACGGAGGAAAGACTGGATGAAACAGGGAGAGAGAGAAGGGATAATGAGCAGGAAATTGGAAAAATCAATCAGGATATATGCTTAAATGTAGGCCATGACAATGATTTCATCTAATCATCACTGACCTGTGCATTATCTCTCCTAGAACAAGAAAGGTTGAAATTGTGTAGGGACAATGGAATTATATTTTTGCTTGTATTTTACAAACATTTGTTAAAGAGACACAGAAGAAAGACAAAAAACAAAAGTAACATAAATAGAGTATAAAGTATCTTAATTGCATAATTCATAAACAATATTCCATATTAATTCATTTTACTCTGTAGGCCTACATACATGTAGGGTTGTGTATAACAGTAAATGACACAATATCATTTTGTGACAACTGGCAACCATGGACTCTTATGTACGTTTAAATGTTCTACAAACACATCATAAAAAAAGACAATGACCTTTTCATGTATGACATGGATAACATTACACTAATGACCTTTAGACCGCCGGGTGAGCCCCAAAATTCGTCAGTTTCGTGACCTCGGCTCGGCATCTACTTTTTTAATAGTGATTATTATTAAAGAATATATTTTGATATTATAGTCACAACTCGTCAATCGAAAAAAATGCATATAAGCTCAAAAAATGGAAAAAAGGTGCCTAAAATCATTTTTTTTCTTCACGGAGGTTGTCCAATCACTGTGCATGTATCAAGTAAAGATTGCAGCGCCTCAAGCTTTTCAGCCAATCACAGGCAGTGTTGTGCACGTACCACTGGCGCGCGCTATTTCGAGCCTCGGGTGTAGTAATCTGTCGTCAACAACTGAATGTTTCAGAGGAAAACACAGGTTTTTGCTGTATGCATACAATTTCGACTCACAGTAAGGTGATATCTTTCAGTGGGAAGAGTTACAGAAAATTCAAGGAGTGTGCAGATCTTTGGAAGGACGTCAGTTTTGGGTTTGAACTAGAAAACAAAATTGCTGCGATTGCAGTCAACTTCGAAGTTCGACTTCGTCTTCGACTCGTTCGAGCTGCAGACAGAGCAGTACCCGCCCGGCGCCTCGGGCGGAGGAGTGTACCGGGGAGGTGTTCGAACTGCAACAAGTTCAACAAAAAAGAGGTAGGCCTAGATCTATGTCATTCCATTCTGAAGAAATGATTGTATTAACTATTTCAGCATGTTCAGAATAAGTTCTAACAAAGTTCTTCTTCTTCTTCGAGATAATCTGCCTCCTTCAAATAATACTGAAGTGAAGATTCTTGCACTTATTACACCAGGGTTTCCCCCTACTCTTACTCTTAGTCTTGGTCTTATAGAAATAGTGTAATGGGTTCTTAACGTGCCTCCATTTAACGTCCTATCGGAGGGACGGAGTGTTTTCCACTTGACATAACCTGCGTCTAACAAGGGAAGGGGCACGTTAACAGTAAGTGAGTAACACACAACGCAGGCCTCGGTCATCCGCCTGGGTGGGAGTCGAACCCGGGATCTTTGTCTAGATCATAGATGTCATATGTCTATTTCCCGGCCCTAAACGTTACAACTAGAATCAAGAAAAAAAAGAGTCTAGATTAGAATACCTACCGGGTAATTTCTACTTTCTAAAAAAATGCTATGCTCTCGAAATTGAGGCCTAGCTGACTTGATCAAAGTGGTTGATCAAGTCAAATTGGATACTGGTCAGGCTTGATTCTAAACTACATTAGTACAGATCAGGTCTTCATAATTAATGTGGGTATTTATTGTCCACATATCGATAACGGTATCGTCTGAGAACAGCGTACTGGTGGGTTTTTTTTCGGGGGGGGGGGGGGAGGGGCCACTGTCCCCCTAAATTTCCACAATCAAAGTGGTTTGTTTTTCTTTCTTTTTTTGCATGTTTGAAAAATTCTGCATGGTGAGGCCCACAGTCCCGTCAATATTTGACACATTTAAATTAATACGCCACTTGTGTTGGAGAATGAGCCTTGCCATTGCCCTGGTGATCTTTTTTATTCATGATGAAAAATGTATGAAAACACTTCATAAAAATATGAGACACCTCGATCCTTACATTTTCTAATAAGCAGTTCTGAATAATTTCCACTGTTAGTGTCACTGATGTCCAGTCCGTTCACTTCCAGTTGGAGACAGTAACCAGTCAGCACAGATATTTTTTTTAATTTGTATTTTGATGATAGTTATATGCTAGATTCGACTCATACTGTAGGTTTTGTAGTGATGAATACATCAGTATGTCTGTCTCGTAGAACTATAGACCTATTCTTTTTTAATAAATGATATTAAATGATCCTTGCTTTTATTTATTTTCAATAAAGGTATGTCCAACCAGGATACCATGCCATGCGGGCTGCTACAGGTACTTCTGCAACATTACAACAAACAAGTGAGCACAGATGAGATCAAGGCAAAGAAGGAACAATATTTAACTCATTGTATGTCACAATACTTGTAAATGTAAAGCTTTTTTAGGAAATTCAATGTAAAGACCTTTCTTGTGATGCTCTATTTTGCCAATTTCCACCAGATTCGATAAAACAGATACATTTTATTAAATGGTATTTGGATAAATGTATGAAATTACCTGCTGGAAATTTTAAAGAACATGATTTAGATATATTAGACTGAAGAAGAATAGCAGAGGCTGGGACCCTGTCATCCATGAATTTTTAAATTTTATTTACAATGTAGATTTTATGTGTGTTTTTGCTAAAACATACCGGTACATACATGTAGTAATGCTTTTTGAGCAATTGCTTGAAAGAATGTTTGTTATTGAAAATATTACTTGTAAATGTAAAGCCTTTTTTGGAAATTCAATGTAAAGACCTTTATTGCGATGCTCTATTTTGCCAATTTCCGCCAGATTCGATAAAGCAGATAACTTTTACTAAATGGCATTTGGACAAATGTATGAAATTACCTGTTGGAAATGTTAAAGAACATGATTTAGATATATATATTAGACTGAAGAAGAATAGCAGAGGCTGCGACCCTGCCATCCATGAATATATATATATTTTTTTTATCTATAATGTATATTTTATGTGTATTTTTGCTAAAACATACATACATGTGATCGCTTGAAAGAATGTTTGTTATTGAAAATATTTTAATGTGAATTGACAATGTGCTGTATAACTGATGATGAATCATTTCTCTACATCAACCCAAAGAGCAGTATCCATGTAGTCAAGCAGGCTTACAATTTTATTGACCATGTATTTTGAGAATATGAGATAGTACTAATATGTCATATATTTGATGTGAAACCAGATTATAATTGGTCAAATATGCCTTACAAACTTTGTTTTAGATTGTGATTTATTTTGTTTAAAGATATGCCATTCCCTGAAATATATATTGAAGGGTATGACATAGAAAGAGATAGAGAGGTGGGAAAGAGTGGTGGGGAGAGGGAATGGGAAAGAGAGAGCGGTTAAGAAAACAAGAGAAAGGGAGGGAATGGGATGAAGAGTGAGAGAGAGAGGGGGGGTGGGGGTGAGGAAAGAGGAAGAAAGAGACGAAGAGAGAGAGAGGGGGAATGAGGAAAAATGGGTGGGGGGGGGATGAGAGGGGATAAGGAGAGAAAGAGAGGGGGTTAGGAAAGAGAGAGAAAGGGAAGGAATGAGGAAAGAGGGGAAAGGGAAGGAATGAGGAGAGAGGGGAAAGGGAAGGAATGAGGAGAGAGGGGAAAGGGAAGGAATGAGGAGAGAGGGGAAAGGGGAGGAATGAGGAGAGAGGGGAAAGGGGAATATTTTGAGTGCACTGCAGCTTTGCTCGATATCAATACAAGTCATTTTCCCATAGCATAATACACAGCTGTCTCAGACTGGACACAAGAGGGCGTTTGTCATATTTATTAAAAATTAATCTGGACATTTTTAATTTGTGTGCAATTTTTTCTACTGACGAGTTGCACCATCATCTTCAGTATATTTTTCTACACATTAGAGGTCATTTTCAAGTAGATGCCGAGGATGGGTCACAAAACACAAAAACTAAGGCACTTTTGAGGGTTCACCCGGCGGTCTACTTTAAAAAGTGTAAAATGGCATTTTATGAATTTCCTTCATCCTTCCTTCCTACTCACTTGTTCAGTGACAAGGGAAACAACCCTGAAAATAGCAGAGCTATGTTGAGTTCTGACCTTGACTTTGAAGTCAGATATCTAGTCTGTATTCTCCCATGGTCCATGATTCCCCCCTTCAGTATACCAGCCAACCTGGCAATAAACTCTAAATTATTATCAAAGAAAAACTTTGAGCCGATGGAGAAAGAAATTGTGTATTCAACTTTGTTTCTGGTCATCAAAAAGAAGTCAATGTGTTATGAATCAGTGCTCCTTTCACAAAACTGAAAATGGCACATAGTTAAACACAAAGTGTAACAAAAAAAATGTGCCTCCATTTTCACCTTGATTTGTGACCCCTTGCTGCAATTTTAGGACCCAAACTGGAATCTGAAATATAATTGCTTGTCATAGAATTTTTGAAAGAAAAACTGCCCCCAAAACTCGAGGGTCCTCCTCACTTTTGCTTGTCCGAATCTCAGAGAATTTGCATACTTTGCCCCCCCCCCCACCAGCCAGCACTCTTGGATGCACACTGATGAATGACCCGATCCCCACTTATTTATAGCTGGGAGGTACGGTACATGTTTAATGAATTTGTGCTAAAATGGATGCTTTGGTCCTTGGGCAGGTACATGGAGACAGGATGGGAAGGAAGTAACTTACCATCGGATGTCAATTGCTCTCATATTTAAGCGCAGATTGTCAATATTTCCTGTTGGAGATGATGAGGGCCGTCTCAAGTTTTGACGTTGAGTTTAAGGACAGGCAGGGAATGACAGGTGGGACAGTTTGTGGAAGCTAGAGGTCTTCCTTGTGATGTTCTTGAACAAAAAAAGATTGCTGGTAGAACCTTCGAAGCTCTAGAAAACCTTTTGCACATTTCAAGTTCAGTTCAAAATGTTTGTCCTGCTGGAAATTACTTTTGATCTCCAGAACTAATTTTCTTCTTACTTTGATTGAGAAGGTACATAAATACTCAATGTAAATGCATTGTTACAATAATTTGTATTTGATTGTAATCCTCATTATTTCCTACAATTTGTCTTTGATTAAGTTTGTTCATAACAAGCAGAACAAATTGTGGTATGATATTTGTTTTGAATTTGCTTGTTTCCTCCTTTCCACACCAGTTCCACTCTTCCATCCTAGTTACTCATTTGTACAAAATGTGGATAAAAATATTCTGAGCAAATTCGTCCTTGTTTTCACGAAGTGACGGTAGTGAGGAATATCGTAACGCAAAGTGAATGCAATTTTTTTTCACTACCGTCACTTCGTGAAAACAGCGACGAATTGTTGGAATTGTATCTTCCTGATTTTTCTACCATGGGAACCTTTCTGCCGTCTTTCCTTTGCTACTTGTAACCTTCCACTTGAGTCTGTGATCATTCAGTATTAGATTATCAATGGGAAGAATGCACATGGATTCCATTGTGAAGTTAGTTTACATTGTTGTCACGTATCGTATGATCTCCCAATTTTAACCTAATCCTTTTCATCATAATACTGTACAGTAATGTTAAACCCTTAAGAATGTTATTTTGCCTGTGTGCACTGATATTAATCATACTTAATCTTTTCAGAGCTAGAAGGTCACTAACCAGTATGCAGTGTAACTAGTATAACCAATAGTCCTCTAACTTTAGCAGCTTTTGATAGAACTCTAGAAGGCCATTAACCAGTATAACTAGTATAACCAATAGGCCTCCAACTTTGAGTTAGTAACTTCTGACTGTCAGCAGCCAATATTTTCAAAGATGTGTTAATAAAAGGAAACTGAGAACAGAGGATATCATAAATTTAGGCCTACATGTATATACACGTAGTTTGACATATAAGTAGGGCTTTTCACTATACTGCATACTGAAATTGAATAAAGTACTTTTCTAAACAAAGTTTGAAGCACATTCCACAAATATTGGCACTATTTTTGTGAGGTTTGTTGAATGCCTGTTACAAAATAGAAGGCAAACATCCACGTTCTTTTATATTTTTTCAGGAATTTCAATTTTAGAGGAGATCATTGTTGAAATGTATTCTCTGCTATTGCAGGAAGGAAAGGGTTAATTATGAACTTTACAAAGAGAGCTGGAGCTGAGGGAATATTAGTTTTCTCTCTCTTGGGCAGGGATTAAAGTTAGATTCAAGATTTACCTGTCAACAGCTTCTTATTTCTGCAGTTACGAGTCCTAATATGGACAAAACTATCCAGCAGATATAAGCATGGAACTTCTACCATTTTTTCTCGCTATATCATCAAATGTGTGGTATTGTTACACTGGCTAAATATAGACTGGATGTTTTCAAACTCAAAGAGACATGATGTGTACATGGCTATTGGATACTTTAAATTCTACATGATTGTGTATTATAGCTTACATGTATTCTTGTGATAATCTACATGTTCTTTTCTTCATTATTGATCCCAAACCACAGGCTACACAGTGAAATTTGAGTTTTATTTAAAAGTAAATGACCCCCTGTTTAAATTTTGAGATAGGGGTTGTCTTGTGGTCTAATTTAGGAGACCCCTATACACCAGAAACCTGTGAGCCCTGCCAAAATTGTTTTTCTAGGGTAAAGTCCAACATTAGATTGCTTTATTTATTTGATGTACATGAAAGTCATAGCAAGGTCCCACTTTCGGTGTCTGATTTCAGCATCAAAACTGAGGACGATTGAGAGAGACTGGTAGCTAACATGGCTGATATAGTAGTAGACCATGCCAAAATAACGTACTGGTATGTAGCTACTGTGGCAGAAGTAATTGTGTTTAGTCTGAGGCTAATTGTCTTTCACCAAGCCTTGGTAATCACTTCTATTTCTTTCCTTGTCTGAATGGATTGGAGTCTTCAGATTACAGGGGCCAAGTTTATCCCTATGTACCACCATGGATGCTACCACACTGCTCTCATTATAATGGCATTGGGATGTATACTTAGAAAAGGGGGAAGGGGTCGAGGAATGGGGGTGATTTTTATTTTCATTATTTGCATAGCTGATGACTCCATACTTATCATAGGGAGTCTGCATTCATTTTAAAATTTGGTTCTGTAAGCAGAGCCCCTGTTACAATTGTGATAATTTCCTTTTTGAATATTTTTTTTTATGGGAGGGGGGGGGGGGGGGGGTCAGTAGTTACAATTTGGGGGCCCATTTATCATAGATACCTGTTGTTGTCGAGCCCTGTTAATTTCATCTTCTAACATTTAGTTTCGCAGCCTTATATTCTTATATCTGAGCATGTTGGAAAACTCTCATTTTAAAAAACTCATTTTAAAGTTGATATTCTGTACCGGTATTCATATTGAATGATGACATGGGTGCATGAAAAATAGGAGGAAGCTTGTGAAGAAATGTTTCTTCAGTGTGATATGGGTGATCAGAATAGACAGTTTACAACCCCCTTACCTTATAACACGGGTGATATGTGAAGATTATTTAATATAATGTATGTTAAGTATTATACATGTACATGATATCGGGTAATGTATAAAGTGGAGGAACCCTTTTTTGTATGCATCTTTGATTTTTTATTCTTTGGTATCCTCTACATCCTTTGTCATATGCTCAGTTTGTTCCCATCCTATGCTTGAGGCAAACTAAACTTCCAGCCATGCAGAAAATATGATTTGTTGAATACTGCATCGTCATGTTACTGGGAGGCTTAGGGACTGTAGACTGGGTGTCTCAGCAGAGACCGACCGGGAGCCGCCCATCTCTTGCCCCGACTACGATGTCTTCAAAGAGATGTTGAATGAAGGATCTGCTTGATTATTCTGTCTAGGTCAAGAAGCCAGCTTGCATGCTCTAAACTGTGGCTTAGCTATAGACCTTCCCATTTTATTATCATCTGGATCTTTTTATGTCCTGCTCAGTAACCTTCCTTTCGCTGTTTCGGCCCAGAGAACAAGTCGACCTGGATCTTAGATTATGCAGTTCCACCTGCTGTAATCCCTGTGACATCATTTCCAGTGTAAATTAAATACTGTTTGTCAATCCTTCATTCATGTTAAAATTTGAACCTCTATCTATAAATAAGTATAATACAAACAACCCCTCCCCCCCAAAAAAAAAGACAAAAAAGAGAGAAGATCTTTGAGTATCACACAGCAATTCTTATTTTTTATAAGGAAATACATTTGTTTTGAAAGAAACAAAATAATGGAAGTTATTATTTTATTTAAGTGATTGGGCTGCTCTTATTGCATTATGACTTTAAATAACTACAATATAGTGTACATGGGAGTGCAGATGAAGGCAGACATGTTGAGTACAGAGTTTAGAAATTCACTTGAAACCTTTTGAATCTTAAACCCTAGAGGGTGAACTCTGATAAAGCAACAATTTTTTTCTCTTCAGTTTTCATAGTTGAATTATAGTTTCATAAAAGTCTAAAAGATTTATAATCTTAAATTCCTATCAATATGGCATTACATGTACGTGTACCCGTTAGAAAGGCAATTGCAGCAAAGTCTTTGATTCAGAGCTCTATAAAAGAGCCTTTGTGAGTTTCCAGAGGTAATAAAAGCCAGGTGAAACAATTTGCAGGAGAAGAAAGCATAAAGACAGTGAGAAAGGCTTTCTTTTGAAGTGACCGGCTCGACTTATTATGAGTAGGTAAGAGCACATGTGGGTAGCCCTCTGGCATCACATCACATTCTATCAATCTTCATGTTTGCTGATCTGACAATGCATGTTATTCTAAGTCTTTTGTCATTGAGCCGTACACAGTGCGTAACCTCAGACGCGATATCACTAAAGGGTATTGACACAAATGTGGTGCTTGTACACACACTCTCGTCCAACAAATCGGCACAGAAGAATCCTGACTCCGAGCTCATTTAGCGCCTCCCAGATACCTTGCACAAACCTCCAGAAAGTCACACCCCTTGAGCAGAATTAATGACATGTGTAATGTGATATTATTGTCGGAATAACCAGTGCTTGTGTCAAGGAAGTTTCGATGAATACAATTGAAGGATCCCATCATTTGCACTCGTTGTAATGTTTCACACTACATGAATTCTAAATTGATTTTTGGTAGTTTTCTTTATGTTTTCATGGTTTTGAAATTGGAGAGCACATTTTTTCTAATTGCTGCTCATGCCATTATGAATTTGCTATGTCTCATGATTATTTGCATGTGCATACATTATTGTGAAGTAATAATATTTGTCTGTATTGTCATTTTGACGATGTTCGATTTGTATTTTATGCCGAGCAACAGTTTTATGTGTCACTACAATGTATATGCTTTTAGAAGGAAGATAATGAGGCAATATTACCGGTACCCAATTTCTCAAAGACATCGGAAGTCAAGTATGATTAGACTTTTGAAAGTCAGTATGAAAATTAATGAGAAACATATCCAGCAAAACTTCAATTGTAAGGACAAAAAAGTAATATTTTGATGATTAACAGTCTTTGTATCACTCAATTTTTCTCCTCCTACAGTTTGGTCTGTTCAACACCCACAATGGCACCCAGTTCTACATAGAGCCCGAGGGTGGGGTCGCCCAAGGTGTAGAGACCAATACCAAACCCCACATCGTCTACAGCAGTGGACCCCCACCACACCCCAGCACCCCTCCTACCAGCCCTGCAGGTGGCTGTGGAGTCACAGGTAGGTCAAGCCAGCGAGACTTTGAACTTTTCAGAGCACGAGGGCAGAGCGTTTAAAGAGAGAGCGTGTGGAGAAGACAAAATATGAATTCTTTGATACCTCTGTATGTTGAGATGTGTATGGTAGTATGATTGTCTGATTGATGATCTGAATAATGCTTGAATTGAAATCAATTTGTATTTGGCTAGTCATAGATCTTGTAATTCAAGACTATTGGGGAGTACTGATAGAATAAAAATGTGAATTACAAAAGTATATTAAACTTTCAGATGCTTCTGTAAGTATCATTGATTAACACTAATGGAGATCTTTTACAAAATCAGTGCTTTATTGTACACGCCTTAGAATTGATATTTGGATTACGTAACCAGTCATTGTAGTTATTATTCATACATATGAATAGGTGATGGACAGGGCTATTGCAATCAGGTTGGTTATATATTCCCTCAGATCTTCTCACTTGTGAAAGAAAATTTGTGATTTATAACTGATCATCCCTAGTTTCCCTACAGTTATTGTGGATAATTTTATTGCTTACCGAGCAAGCCAAGCAACTGCTCTGTTCATAACTAAAGTTCAACTTTAGCATTGCTGTTGACCTCTTCAATCACAGATCGTATATGATTTCATGGATTAGCCGGCAAGCAGTTTCAGAAGCTCCTACTTTGTGTCCCTAGCCTAGAGAGCATTCTTAATCCTCCCTATCCTGCACCACTCACTCATCCATAGGGATGCCTTATGTTGATGTGACTCATCACACTGTTGTGAATCCAGCAATGAATGAATGGCTTCAGGTTGTACGCTGCTTGCTACCTTGAAGATAAATTTAGCCCCCTCTCTAATCCCCACTCGATAATCCTTCACCCCCTCTCTGACAGTGACAAGGGGCATCTATAATCTTAATCTCTCTGTAGATGGATGGCGGGAAGAAAAGTATCACACACAAAAAACACTGTGATCCTGTGAATAATAGCACATTGTGATTTGGGGGTTACTCATTCAAATAGAGCAACATTTTTATTGTATGCTCGTGGCCAGAAGGATATTAACTCATATAACTTTAACACAGGGTTAATGCCCTGATTTCAATCTCTCTTCACTATTAAAGCAAATATAGGACAAATTATGCTAAATAGTGATTAAACGTTCCCCAGATGTGGAAAGATAGTGTTATGGTATATAAATCAAAGTGTATTGCAACTTTAATGAAAATTAACAAGGGAGCCAACTGTTAATGGGGTAATTATCTTCATGGGCTCAAATATGAATCCTTATATGGTATTGTACCATAACCAAGACAGATCTTTCATGGCATGTTACAGGGGAATAGGGGAAATATGGTGAAGAAAGTGCTGTGCCATGTATTGAGTTACTTTCCCCTTTCTCCATGAAGGTGAACGCAAGCAGACGTTGCCCTCGTTGAACCTCCATCAGGGAGGGCAAGAGAGACTTAACTCACAGCGTGTCTCATTACAACCCAAGCCTATTAAAACATTGTCACCAGCAGACTTAGTGCTAAATCGGGTTACCCGCTTGAAGTCAAGTCAGTACAGGGCTAACTATTAAACAGGCACTTTCCCCTAGCTCCTTCAGTTTTATTGTCAACAGGGAACTTTTGTGTTGGCGTAGCATGGTTCATTTGATTAGATGAATTGGAGGGAAAACCTTTCTTTGATGTATATAACTCTATAACAAATGAGAAAGTAAGTTATCTCTAGGTCAATGAATCTTGTATGGACGTTTCTTAGTATTTGAATTGTTTCCACCAAAGCCTGATTTGGATGAAACATGAATATCTCAGCCTAAAGTATTGAGGTTTATGTGTAGGGATATGTGCATTTAGATGTTCATCATTATTTGCTACTATTTATTGCAACAGAGAAGAAGGTGAAATAAAAGACACAAAGATTTGGAAGTATTTAAGAAAGGGAGTCACTTTAACATTCCAGCAGAACAATAAGAAGGACACATATTGTGCAAACAGTATTTGAAAAATCAATAGTAGTTTAGAGCAATGAAAGAACGTTTTGGTACTCATGAGATAATAGACTGCATAGATGAATAGGTGGATAATATAGCTGTTTCAACAGGTCAATACAATTGATTTTTGTTCATTCTCTCTCGATCTACTCCAAAATTGTCCTCCTTGGATGGTGATATCTATACCGGTAGCTGTTCAATTGCAGTTTTGTGAGGCTCAGGGTATTGGATTGAAGTTGACCCAACAAATTAACCCGTTTAACCCATTCTGACAGCATTGATTGAGGAATTTTGACCATTCAATAATTCTTCAAAGAGTTTATTTCTTCGTATTGCCCTGGGGAGGTTTCGATATCTTTCTCTCTATCTGTCTCTCTGTCTCTCTCTCTCTCTCTGTCTTTCTCTCTCTGTCTCTGTCTGTCTCTCTCTCTCTCTCGCTCTCCTATCTACAAACTCTCTGCAGGATATCAGAGAAGTCTTTTGAGGGGTGTTTCAGATATAGTACAAGCTAATTAATAGATTGTATCAAATGCTTCATTGTGGAGATGGAATTGATCTCCTGCTTTCATCTGGGTAACACTTCTTCATGCTTTGATCCTACTTCAATTTACAGTTTTCTAAAGTAAAGTACAGTAACAAGTACATGTATGAGTTATACTTTGTGAAGTTTGTGTAGATTCCATTAGTTATGTAATGTACATGAAATATCTACATGAGCTATGTAGATGTAGCTACTCTGACACTTCTTTTTGAAATTCTTATCCTTTTTTGAATTAAAAAAAGAGAGGCTAGGTTTATAAAATTGTAGTACAGTACATAATGATACATATATGTTGTTAAAATGAATAAAACCATCTGAATTGTTATGCTGAATGGAGAGAATTTCAAGCATGGATTGGAGGGATCACATTTTAAAAACCCTTGATCTAATTTATCAATGTAGTATCTATTTTCAAGACCGTGATTGATTGCATATTTTATGACTTTTGACTCTATGATTGCATTAATCCAAGCAATAATCCAAGCAATAATCCAAGCAATAAACGCATAATTATAGGATCTTTGCTTCCTTTTTGTGGTTGCCCCCCACTTATATTTAGTTTATTGATGAAAATAGATATGAAATATAATTAATACAATACATTGCCAATAAAAAATATAATTGGACATTATTTCTGAACTACTGTGGAGTATAATGGGAATTTATTATCTATTAAACGAGAGGAATAAATCAGTTTGATAATCTGGGATGAGTTAATTACAATTGTCTGGTAAGTTTTTAGGATGGTGGTTAACAGTGGTCTCCGGGGGCCTTTTGTGTTTGATCAAAGCTTTACAAACAGCCATTCAAAGGCACAGGAAATGCAAATGACTTTTTCTCAATCGCAAATTGATATGTTTCTAAATAGCCATTCTATCATTAAAGCGTTCCCTTAGGGACAAGAAATCCAACACAATTGGGGTAGAGTTCCCTAGGTGAAGCCAGTCTTACCCATATTTTGGTTGGCTAGACCGCAGGATTTTTTTCCTTACCCTTTACCCCGTTTTTTCCCAGTTTGAAATGAGGGCTATCTCTCTCTCCCAGGTCAATATTTCACCCCAGTGGTTATGCAGTACAACACAGGCTTTGTCATTCAGTGCGTGCTCTATACAAAGCAACATTTTCAAGCTCTAGGTTCCAGCTACAATGTAGTAAGGGAACCAAGACAAGAATTGCATCCGGTGCTAGCCCTTTTTTTGTGTGCATGTCATAGGGTGTAAAAAATGAATTATGGATGGATTTTCATGTTCTAAATGGGAGAGAGTACTACATGAATATCACTGGTATCTAGGCAAAAGGTGGACTCTTAGCATTACATTGTAGGTCCATGCATGCTCTGAAGAAATGTCAAAAGTTTTCTGAGTTAACATTTTCATCTATGTGGAAACATGTTTCCCAGGTGCAACTTTGTTTTTCCGGCTCAGCATAAAGTTTAACAATGTACATGATCAAGAAATGGGATGACTTCTTTTCAGTTTTTGGTATAACTAACAGCCTTTTCACACACAGCTAAAATTCTATAAACATGACTAGTATAAACGTGTTTCGAACGTGTTTAAACTCATCACGAGCCTTTCACACACAGAAATTTCGGTGCGATCGTTAATCGTTTCGTGATTAACTACTGCTCGTAAAATGCGCAGTAGTGCCATTGCGCATTGAAGGTCATGTCACATCAATCAAAGCGCATGCTCCATCCAGTTTAAACACGTCTGAAACAGGTTTAAACACGAATAACCTTTCACACACAAAATGTCAAGCTCACTAGATACAAACTTCGTATCTGCAGCCTGCTTTTAGGGGCGTATGCATCGCGACTTCGTATCTATCCCAACATCGTATAAACGATGTTCACACTGGGAAATTTTGTCTATAAACATGTTTAAAACTGTTGAGTGATTCTAATCATCTCTAGATACGATGAATTTTAGCTGTGTGTGAAAAGGCTGTATAACCCAAAGTTTATTTCAATTACTGCATTCTGCCTTGGAGGCTCAATAAAAAACCAAGGTATTACATCCAAGGAGTATGTCTCATTTCATCAATCATAATGTTGCCGCCTGACAATTCACTTGAGCTGTATGTTTAATGGGACAGGATTACAATCAGCGTGTCCACACACAAAACAATTTATCCCGAAACTCTATAACGAAACGTCGTATAAAGAATCATAGTCTAAATTTCAAAGTGTCCACACACAAGAAACGTCATATAAATAATCATCATATAAATTCAAGGATGTCCATAAACAGAAGAAAGTAATCCTGAAACTCTACAGTCTGGTCTCCTTTCGCTCGAGGTCACGTTAAGCCCCGCCCAGTTAGTTACACTAGTTACACTCTGCCTGTCCACACACAACATTTCCGTGATTAGGCGTGATTCTTTATCGAGTTTCAGTTCGAAACGATGCCCAAACCTGCGTTTCGTTAGACTAGTTTTGTTATACGACGTATCGTTAGTGAGCGTCCACACCTACAATTTGCATCGTAATACTATCGCGAAACGGTATCACTATCGTGAAACGGTATAGCTAATCATTACTAATGACGGAAAATGTTGTGTGTGGACAGGGGGAATGTTTCCATCCAATTTGATTAGGGCTTTCATCCATCCAATGGGCTCCAGCCAGAAGGACTGAAATGGACCATGAAATTAAGAAATGCTTGAAGGATTGTTGGCCAAAGCTAAGCGCTGCAGGTCAGTCTCATGTGGCCACTTCTTTGGGAGGGAGGAACAAGCAAGGAGGAGATTCAGTCTGTTGAGACTCAAGAATACTTTCTGGAAGAAGAAACCAGTTTAGAATCAATTTATCAATATGTTGGGTTGTTTCAGGAAAGCGTATATACTGCAAGCATGTCCTGTTTAATAAGATTAAATAGAATTATTGAAATATTACTATATTGAATCTAATCTGAAAAAATAATGGTCATATTTTTCATTTGTCAAATTTGAGTCTGAGTCAAAGAATAAGTTTCCAATTTGTGGCATCCTTGTTTTTGTTTATAAATAAAGGACTGTAACCATCCATCCATAACTTACTGTCTCTCAGTTTTTGCCGCTTGTCCGTTTTTTTTATCGCCCTCTAAAAACCTTGGGAACTACCTAAACTAAGGCACCCTACTTTTATCGACTGCCTTACACAAACTGTTGGTTTGTATGCACCACAATGAATCCAATCCTATCCGTATTAGATGCTGCTGCTTGTTCAAGAATCAAGAGAATGTTGAAAGAAGATAGAAAAGGGAGGAGGAGGGGAGAAATGTAGGGCCAGGTTACTTGTCTGTCAGGCTGTGGATGGTGTTTCAACATCAAAGGCCTATTTGTTGACATCAATCTCTTCAGAGTTTTTTCTTCTCTTCTCATGCCTACTGATGTGTATTTCTTACATTAAGCCTTCTTTCAATCCCTTCTCTCTCTCTTCCTCTCTTTCACTGTTTTTTCCTTTCTGTAACTCTTTCTGTGAAATCCTTTCTCCGTTTGTTCCTTTGCTCTCTTTCTTTTCTCTCTTTCTTTATTTCTCTCTATCACTTTTACCTTTCTAAATTTTGCTCAATTCTGTATGGATTTTGAGAGTAACTGGATTTCATTGCAAGTGAGCTAAGCTGCAAAAGCTGCAAATTCAATGGTTGAGTAGTAAAGAAATGCCCAACAAAGAGTTTAACATGAGAGAATTTTTGAACTGCTGTGAGTTGCAGCAAGAAATTGGTTGTAGACATATCCACTGCATCACAGCCAGCAAGGCAGATATATCAATTGAGACATATTGAGACTAGTAGGTTTCGCCAATTCGAAATATGAATATTTGGTGACCACTTTTTCAAAATGGTAACAGAATATGAAACAATATTTTTGAGTATCCTGTGAACTTGAAACTAATTTGCAGGGGCATATATGATACACAATAAATTCTGCACACCTGTATTGTAGGCCAGTGGTATATTCTAAGACTAAAAGCTTGCAAGGTCAAGGCTAGATTATTACTTCAAAGTGGCGAACACATGTTTGATTTGCAATTGAGTAGGGTCAAAATATTTCTTCTGATAAGACCCTTTTCTTAAAATTTTAGGCCATCCTCTTCAATAATCATCAAATTGACACTTAAAATGCAGATAGCAAAGTCATAAAACTATTAAATTGGTTGGCACAGATATATTTCTCGTACAATACTGGTCATAAATTGCAGGTGTGGAGAATAGAACAGGATGAGAGAGCAAATTGACTGTTAGATGAACCAATTTTGTTGTAAATATAGCTTACTTTTAGAATATTGAACGGTTTGTTGCAATCTGCACAGAATATCCATAAACATGTACATGTATGCAATATATTAACTACGCCTTCACTGTATAGATTGGTTATTTAGAAATTCAATTTAGAATGTAATGGTCAATGACAATTTATGCTTGAGCATATACGACTAGTGATATTTTTATTGCTATCCAACCCACATTATAAAGGACACAAATAATTCTTGCCAATAAAATGAAATTGGTTGTTCCTTGAGATGCTGGGTATAGACTTGCAATAAGAGTTCACTCAACTTGTATTCAGGATGTGGTTGTGTTCTATTACTGGGTACACTTCACTATAGCATTTGTTTTTATTTGAACGCTTGCACTCTTTTGTTTTTGTAGGTGTTATGGAGTTTATACTGCCCTTCCCTGTCTGTCCAGGGGGATGTAATAACTCACATCTCCCTGGTCTAACTTTAGACTCACCCTCATTCAGACTAAGAAAATTCATTGTATAGTCATATGAAAACTGCATAACTGTAGTGTGAATGTTTATAACAAAATGTTGAATAATAAAATATCATCTAGCGAGACACATGTTAGAGCACTGATTTGAATGAAAGCTAGAAAAAGAAATATCATGGTCCTATTTTTGTCTGAATGTGGTATTCGATGAAAACTGTTTAACTGGGCGGGGCTTATTGTGAGCTCGCGCTGATGGTGTCAACCGACCTCTTCAAAACCAGTTTATTTCACAACGTTTCTTTATACAATAGAATGTTTATGTGTGTATGCCCATTCTGTTACATTTAATAAACATTTCATGATATGGAATTTATATAAATGTTGTCTTGTCTGAACAGACTACCAAATGTGTTATTAGTTGAAGACTTGCGCCTTTTATTTTCTTTCTCTAAACTGTACCTGACAGGCTTACATGTGTGTTTAATAGGGTCATGGGAAAATTGGGAGGCACCTTTCAAGAACATTGCCCGAGGTTATTTCAAGTGTACACTACTGTCTTTCATCTAAAGAAACTATTGTAATTGGCAGATGGGGTGATTCTTTTGAAATAATGGATTGTTTACATTTAAAATGAATTGGATATCATTCTACGCTTCGGAGGGGTGCCTGAGACTGGATACATGCAGCTGTAACTGAAAGCTGCAATAATATCGAAAATCAACTCCATAATTTGTAATATTAGCAAAAGCAGTAGGAGTTCTGCCATTATACGATGCAAAACGCATTTTATAGCAGGGGTGTCTATTTGGCTGAATTTTGAATGTTTTACATCAAAGCTGGAACACTGGAGAGACCACAGGTGAGAAAATGGGGTCACAGAGTTGTAGAAATCTAGTTTTTGTCCAAGCTTTTATATTGTGACAGTGTTCATGGGGTGTATATAAACTGCATAAAGAATAGATAGGGGAAAAAACGAGGGAGCATTTTTCACAGCAGGCATTTATTATTTCAAAAGGTTTAATTTGATACCTTCTTTATTCTGATAAACTTCCATTGACTGCTCTGTATAAATCTTGAAAGCACATAATATTGATGTTTACTGTTTTAATTGTACCAAATTAAAAAGTGGAAATTTCTATTAAAGTTTGGTTTACAACTAGTGCTTCATTAATTTAAGTTATAGGTTTGTTTTAGGTATTGTGAAGCAAGGGTTGTAGAATTTTGGCCCAGTGGTAATGGTATAAACAAATGTAGATCTGAGCATTAAGTGAACAGTCCACCTATCACTACAGGTTTGCTTGCATGAGATCAAAGGCCATACTGGACTCAATCTTACAAGCCTCTATTATTGCATTAACAAACAGTGATTGTGTGTACATTACTGCTTGTCTCTAGTATATTTGGACCAGGCCATGCCAGTTTTTGCCACTTTCATACCGATGAGTTATGAGGTCCAAATTCAAACTATTAACTAGACCTACATAATGAAATAGATATTATATGTATTATGTAGCATTGTATCCCCTGGCAAGCATTTGTACTCTACTCCAAAGTGTTGAATGAACTGGGGTTTTGTTGTTTGTCTGTTCAGATTGGAGCCACATTTTGCCCTGTTTGAGAAACATGGTATTCCACTGTTTCATTAAAAAAAGTATGATGAACTGCAGAAAATTAATGTTTATTAGAATCTTATTTGTAACATTTAAAAATATTAATTCAGTGGAATGTAAAATTATTTATTTTGTCTACAAAATGTTGATAATTATAATGACTGAAAAATTTAAAGGGAATCATTCATTAATAAGAAATCCATAGTTATATTGAAAGAGACATTAAAGTGCAGTATCCTTAGCGTGAGAGGCATGTGTCAGGCTCAAAGTGCACATGTGAAGAGGGCTCTATACTGTGGTTGCCTACCAGGTACTGTTGCAGTTTGTTGACTTAAAGTTTAGTCGTAAAGGGGCCCCTTAAGTTCACACCTGGGGTGGCTCCTATCACCAGGTGTGTGAGCATAAGGGTTCAGATGAGCCCTCATCAGTCCCACTTGTTATCTTCTCATGTAGGGTTTCGGAAGTGAGGAGGAGTTAAGGAGGGATGGAGTCTTATGAAGATAGAATATTTTGTGTCAGTTTGATCAAGGCTATTATCTCCCTTGATAAGGTTCCCCAATTAACTGATTAAACATTGATTAAATAAAAGGCTTAATTCTGCTTGATAGCTTTCCCATGGGACCAATTAATGGTGTTGCAGTCTTTCTATGTTTCATCAGTTGTTCACATTCAGCAGAGAATATGCCCTTTGCTGTGAACAGAAAGAAGGAAGTTTTTCTAGATATCACAAACCTTTTTTCCCTTTATCTTGGAGTTCAGACAGCAGGGCACAAGTGTCAAATGCAATTGTGTCAAACTGAGTTGGATTTATCTGTGATTAGACTTAGCAATAATACTTAGCAACGATAGCTTGAAATAACAGCTTAACTGTAGTACAAAACTGAATGAAGACCAATCAGCATACAATGCCTAATTGTTGCTTGTTATTTTTGTCCCACACCTTTGGTTGACAAGGGTTACTAACTCATTTAAATTATCTTTAATTTTGAGCTAAAAAGATACTGTAAAGACACATCGGACAAAATAACTTAATTTTTAAGCAAACATAATAGTTTAAAATAATGATATATCAGTTGTATGTTTCCAATGTTATACCAGAGAGCATATTCATATAGCATAAACGTCATTAGGTTTCATCTTGGTATTATTGGGTAGGCCTATTTCTTTCCTGTTCTTTCTGATTGGAAATGGTATTCAACAAACTCCTGATTATGTTAATATTATGATGGTGGTTACTATTGTTATGAATAATAGTCATATTATCATCAGGCTACTTGTAATATACTCTAGGCACAGCAACCAATTAATCTTCCGAGGGGTAGAGAATGAGAAATTGTCTACAATTCAGTATGGGACAAATTGAATTATTATTTTCAAAGGAGTGTTCTCCAACTCACAATGCTGAATTTGGCGCAGCAGGTCCACCCTGGTTTCCGGTTTTGTAGCCTAACAATGGGTCAATGGGGCGGGGGGAGGGGCAGGATCAGGAGACCGTTCTCATTGTGATCCACTCAAGCCTAGTAGTAATGAATGGGTGTTGTGGATAGAGAGCAGTGTTGGGGGGGGGGGGGGGTGTTTGATTGGGTCCAACAATTAAAAAGAAAAGAGTAACTGACCACATTATCACAACAAACAGCAAGCTAGTCTGCAGGATACAGACACAAGTCTTTGAGTTGACCATCATGATTTGATGAAGACCAACATACTGTTTCTGTTCCCTCATTTTTATTAAAGATCTTATGGAATCAACCAAAAATGAATTTTGTTAACCATCCTGACATAACTTGATTATAAAACTCAAGTGGCTAAACATACAACTGGAAGTTCTTAACCTGCAAATTCTTACCAATCATAATTGTATCCAAAGTGTTGTTTCTGGATGTTCAGGAGATCTCTCTATTGTAGTGTACACTATAACATGTATATGACAACCAGGGCTGGCTCCTCTTTGTCATTTTTATACCCCATGAATATACCTGGATATCTACCAATTATTGATTGGGTAAAGCGCATCTCTAAAATATTGATTACTCAGGAATAACCTGTACATGTTTATTTGATGTCCATCATGCTTCATTTATATCCAGGGTTACATATTCTGCCTGGGAAATCCTTGTGATCTTTCAAACACCTTAGGTGTTGCCACGCTACACCTACTGGACGTACCTTGACCAGAGAGCCAGGGGTCACTGGGGCGTGTAATACTACAGCCCCATGCCAAGTAGCCAGGAGAAGGCCAGGGTGTCCCCTATGATCTGATATGACATACTGATGCGAAGACAAGCCTAGATATAGAAGCACACGCACCCTGAGATCACTCTGCTAATGCTTTATTTGCTGTACAAATGTTGACAAGGAAGGAGACATTTAAAGCCTTCCTAGTTAGCAATTAAAGTTCGCTTCAATCTATCAATAAATTACACAGAGAATCCCCGATTTGCTCGAGCGTCTTGAAATCGATTACTGTTAAAGTAGAAATATTTGCGGTACATTAATTTTTCGCGGATTTGGTGCTTAGATCGGCAACGCAAGTTTTAAAACTCGCGAAAAATATAAGAATGATTTCCTTTTCGTGTTTTGAAAGAGCTAAATCGCGTGCAACGCGAAATTAAGAACCAGCGAATATAATTTTGGGGTCACTCAGCGTGAAAAAATTAATCTCGCGAAAAAAACAGTGTTTACAGTAGTTTGTAATTGATATGCCCAGAATGAGTTTATAATTTTCCATTTTGCTTATCTAATCGTAATACTGACATCTGGTTTAACAAAAAGCCTGTTACCAAGAATTATGCAAAGAATCACTGTTATGACATGTTTACAGTTTATTTATGATATATTGGAGCATTTTTTCTCTCAATTTACCTTGTGAAAATCATTCAACCAAGATGAGAACATTTAAATTACATTTTGTCATTCACCAATTTTTGTAATCCTTCTCAAACACTTCTTCATGTCAAGTGCATTTGGTCATTGTCTGATGCTTCCCTTTAATCTTTCATAGATATGCAATCTATCAGCTATCTCCTATCAGCTAACCTGTACAAACCTAGTATAAGCTACATTTACAATGCAAGCAAAAATCATTTATTTTTCGCACAACCCAGTGTGTAGTTGGAAGTTGCTAAGAAACTTGCCAAGAAACTTGCAAACAAGACGAAAAACCGAAATGGAAAATCCATCTCTGGAAAGTTTTTTTTTAAAACACCGACAAAAATTTCACTGATACTTGCAGTGTAAATGCCCGCTCTCGAAACATCAGTAAATGATTCTGTTTTGAGGTCATGTGACTCTCCTTGCTTCCGTGCGATCACATGCAGAGCAGCGACAAGTGAGCACTACTCACCAACAAATTGGCATGAGCAAACACAAAGATTTTTTAATGGGTTTTTCAAGTAGTATAAATGGCAGTCCAATTTTGTTTCTCTTTTTAAAATAGTGTTTGGGCTGTGTTATCTCTCCTGTGTAATTTTTTGTGTTTATATAGGCCTTCTTGGTATAAACAAATACAGAAAGTTTGTATGTGTATGAGTGATCTTTAATTTCAGCTTTTTTGACCCGCATACCTTCCTTTTTAGCTACCCTTATTTGATTTTCTACACCAGGGTTTGTTACAAGACAGTTATATTTACAGAGAGCATTGTAGAATGTATGAAGAACTGTTTACTTCATGTACACACATTCTTCAAGCCTATAGAATATGTAGGTTAAGCTAAATCCAAACTGGTCCAGCATTTTGTAATGGTGTCAAAAGTTCACAAGTTCTTCGGAATACTACATACTTGTTTGAGGACTTTGGTCAGGAATGTGCAATTCTTGAAGAACATTATGCTAAAATAAACATTTTGTATGTTTTGTTTCTCGGTATATAGGCTCACTAGAAAAGGATTTTGTTATATTCATTCCCCAAAATGCCATATTTCCTCTCATCTTTGAAAAGAAGACCTTCTGGTTTATAGTTAAAGGTAAAGACCAGTAATGGTCATGCGATTGCATTGTGAAAGAAACGTTGTGGAATCGATCAGAAAAGGTTGATCATCTAGCATCTACATGTAGCATCTGCAAGGTTCTGGAATCATCAAAATGATAAGAAATTTGGCCCATTCTTCGTAAAGTTACAAGCACTATACACAGAAAGATGTATATGGGACTACCCTATATCTCTCACACGACCATGAGATAAACAAATTTACCAAATATATGAATTAGTAGGCGGTTTCCCCGGCAAATTTGTTATCATCATGTATTAGTCAAAACATATTCTTTCACATGATTGGTAATGAGAGCTTCCATTTCATTTTTTGAAATTGGGGCGTTTCCAATACTGGTCTTTACCTTTAATCTTTTCTTTTTCTTTAATCTTTTCTTTTTCTTTTTCAAGCATCCTGTGACTCTTCCGAACCTCATTGTTGTTTTGTATTCACTGTTTTCCTTTGGTCTAGGCCGAATTGATAAGAAGGATGATAATCTTATGAAAGAACCTCCATATACCTGAATTAAATTGATTACAAATGTGTTATTTAATCAAATTTTTGGCAAGTGTATAAACATGTCTGATGAGCATTTTTTTTACAAAAGGAAACATGGTGTTACATCTAGTTCTTTATCTCAAGAAAGTGATACTTCATAGAACATTATAAAGTCCAGCAGTATCGTACAAGCTGCCTTAGCCCCAGAGACGATGTTTCTCCCATTACAAATGCACTTTTGGGCATGTAATTGATTGGGATGGCATCGGGCTGGGAGTTAAAAGTACAGATAAATGTTATTATCTTGATGGAGTAACCTGGTCATGCAGGTTCCCAAAAAGGTCAGCCAAACAGAGGCCCATCTGTGAAAGTAAAGTAGAAGAAGCATACACTTAAGTGATTATCAATGTCCAAGCAAATACCCTGGACTGATAACATTCTCCCCATATCATGCTGCTGTGATGTCATCATCAGGCTCTAGTCTGCCTCAGCTTGCCTAACCCCCATTCAGACTACCAGAACTCATCGTATAGCTAGACGATTTATAAGCCACTTTTCCTAGTCTGAACGGGGTATAAAGAAATGTTGAATAACGCATCGCAGGTTAGAGCATCGTTTCGCATGCAAACTCGATAAAGAATCAGAGTCGTGCTCTACGTCGTTGTATCAAACGAAATGTGTATAACTGGGTAGGGCCTATCGTGAGTGCACGCCGTTGATTAATTGGCTAGCTGTCGTGTAAACTGACCTCTTCAAAACTAGTTTCTTTATACAACATTTCTTGATACGGTGTTTTCTAATGTCTATAGTCTGTATGCTCCTATTGTACATGATGATTCTTCAGCATTCCCGTGACTCTCTCCAAACTTTAATGTTGTTTTGTATTCACAAACACAAATATGACGTTTTTTATACAAGTTTTGTATAATTTTTGTATAAGCTGAACAGGCATCAGACTGGTCTCAGCCTCGTCTCTTGTCGGGATGGCAACAGATGAGTTTGATAAACATCATGGGTTAGGGACCTGGGAGCATGGAGCATATTTTCAAAGTTTAGATCTATCATTATTTATGGTTCTTGAGACAAATAGAAAGTAGCCGACGCAATTCAAGACTAGCCATGTGAAAGTAAAGGGGAAGAAGTATTAATTTAGCAGAATTCCTATATCTAGTAAGGAACATAGAATGAATTCTGAATTTGAGCTAATCGAATGCAGAAACAGAGCCATGACCGTTTGACCTGAACTATATACAGACATACATGTGTTTTATTTAGTCTATCACAACCTATGATTTCCTATCAAAGGACTGGTGGTAGCATATGAAAGAAATGAAGACCTGCGTACACTGGTCCGTTTCCTAAGCCTTAGTGTAAGGCTTGCTTCAAAGACGACTCCTGCACTTGAATGGGTTATCAAGGGTCAATTGATAAAAAATGAAGAGGGTAGGGGGACATTAAAAAGAAGTTGAATGGTTGATGTGTACCATGGAAACAGTTTGAGTGATCATGATGAAATGCAAACTTTAAAATTCTTATCCGTTTTAATACTACTGACTTGCAATTGCTGTCAAGTTGCGATCAATTTGAATCGATCGCAACTATAGGATAGGACCATCTACCATTATTAAGAGCATTTTCCTTACACTACATTACATGGAATGCTATAGAAGTATTATTCCCTGTCAAAACAAAATCATTTCATCCCTGAAATTAGGAATTACATTCCTGATTTATGACCGTTTTGCTGTAACGATCACATTATGCATTAAAAGTGTAGATTTTGAATCATTGTTGCCGGGAATTGTTTACATTATATAGAAGACATAATTGAGTTACCCTTCATGAAACCGATCGTCTCGCTTTACTTGAGTAATGACTGTATCATTACCAGGAGGTCAATTGATGTGCACTTACAGCTATTCTATGAATGAACAAAAATCAAAAATCAAATGTATCTTCATTCTTCGTCATACGCTGTGTAATCTGCCATGTTATGCCTGTTACTCCTTTAATTATATTTGGTTTGGATGTCAAATTAAGGAAATGGTGTGAAAAATGACTTGATCATGAGAGCTCTTTTTAAATTGTCTAGGAAAATGTTGGTCTTTCTTATGATGGCAGTCATTTATTTATGTCACCCCTTTTCTCTTTTGGAACCTCCCAAAGCTAACTCTCTGCTCCTGTGTATTTTTCACTTGAAAGAATTTGAATGAAGATATTGTTGTTTCCAGAATTACCCACAAAGCTCCCTTCAGCTTGTCTGCTGACGATAGTTACCAAATCTCAACAACCCTAATTGAAATTTTCTTCCATGAAGCTAATACACTTTTACTTGTGAATGACTGAAGAACTGCCACAGTATCTTGTTAAAGACTACCATGACATAAGATTAAAAGAGTTCCATTTTTGAGAGACCTTATTACCAAGGCGAGAAAGGTCTCTCTCTGAAAACTAAGCTGCTCTGATATGCCACCATAGCTGGGAGCCACTTGACTTTCACAAACGCTAGTAACATTTAAGCTTACTTCATAATTAACCCATTCATTTCTTACAGGCTTCCTTCTTGTGAGGCATTTTGAAGATTTGCCGTCAACGGTCTAAGGCGTAGACAACAATAGTTGGAGCAGTATTTTCTGTCTCCAGTACCCTTTCTCTCGACATGTTGATACTTTGTAGAGTTTGTATAACAAATGTAGAGCAAAGTGAACAAGTTGCTTCTAATCAGAGATAGAAGCTTTAGTTTTGTTGTCGTTTTCTAAAGCTTACTTTAAAGTAAAGTTGAATTATTGTAAGTGAAGATGTCTTTGAGAAAAGTGGTGTATGTTGGTTTAAGTACCTGGAAAGAAGACAATCAAATAGATTGAATTAATACCAGTCTGTTTCAGAGTGGGGTCAGACTGAGTCCAAGGAGAATGGAAATGTTGCTTCATTGCTATGGGTATTATAAAAGCTTTTTATCTTGTCAAGAAGTCATTCGGAAGATGAACTTTACAACCTACAGTTTATGGTTGTGAATGTTCACCGATTAGATTGACAGAAACATTGGAAGCCATTCTGAAGATGAACTTCTCTACCAACATTTTATGACCATAAAAGTTGAACAGTTAGATTGAAGTACACTGTACTTCCAGTACCCATCATTTTACTGAATGCTAGAATATTTTGGAGTTTTAGGTGGTTTTAGATAGATTTGAGATATTAAATCAATATAATTTGCTAATTAGCATGTATACCCCTTCTACAGTGAAGGATGCATTGTTGATTAACAGTCTCCCTTTTTTTTAGTTTCAAGGTGTCTCAAACTGCTACTTTATATACAAAACTGAAAAATGACTTGCGAGGGATTATGGATGGTGAGGGGTATAGAAACTAGTGGAGATATACCCTTCTGGGAGTTCTCATTCTGGTTACAAAATGGCTGTTTTGCGTAAAATTTAGTCCTTCATCACATAATAGTATAGTATGCAACTTGTATGAGAATTTAAGTTCATTTTTTAGGAGAAATGCTCTTAGGGGATTGTTTGATTATGAAGTAAAGTGCATGTCCCCCAGAGTGATGCCTACCGTGCCAAATGCACCTGTATATGTTGGTTTATTGGTCTTTTAAAAGGGGGAAAAAGAGAAAATCATGTTAGGCAGCCAGCGAGAGAGAATGAGATTAGGTTATTGTCGAGATGAAATCACCAGAAGAGTTTATGAAAGAAGTGACGGGAATACAGTTCAAAAGTTGAGCTCGTGGAATAAAGTGCATTTGAAAGCTGATTGAATGCATCCAGAGGCTGTTGGATCATCCCATCTATAGTCTCAAATCTCTTTACATGTTGTGTCTTTGCTTGCGGAGAGATTCGGCCAGACAATACGTTTTAAATGAGCTCGTATGCCCATTGCAAACTCGACATATATATATCCCAAGTCAATTGAGCTTATTTCAACACCATAAATCTTCTGTTTGTCCTTGTATTGATTACAATCCTTCTTGTATAACAGAGCTATAATAGAGACATGGTAGATCTCAGATAGTTGGCTTTGTTGGTGACTAAATTGGCGTGAAAGGGTTCTGTGAAACTTCTTGCAGATAAATGACTTTATACCAACATCGAGACAGGCAAGAAGCTCCTTGGTTATTATGAGCTACCAACTTAAAGACATTTCAGTGGCATGCATGTCAAATCATTCAGATATATCATGTCTAGTGATTAATGTGTATTGTGCTGTCTTCACGTTCACATTCAGTTTTTTATATTTTTGATATAAAATACGAGTAGGCCTTTAGGAAATACCATTTTCTGAAAGGTATTGAGTCAAAGGTATTTTTATTAGACTTAATAAAGTATGAAGTCTATGTAAACGGATATTAAGTTTACACCCTTCTATATGGCTCTCTGCAGATGATGCAGATTAATTGATGAATGTCTAATGTCTATCTTTAATATTTCATTTGATCATAAATTTAAAATTCTCGTGATATTCTTCGAATGAATATTAAAGTCCTACAAAAACATGATTTCTAAAGCCTACAAATATATACAAATTTGAAGATTAAAGAAATGATAGTTGAAATTTATAATACAATTGAATATGCTATCCTGTGCCATTTGTTTAAGACTTGCATTTCACTTTTTACTGAGTCATTTCTTTAGGGCATGTGAATGAGATGCTTATCATACATTTTGTATATGTATTAGAGGGAGAATTATTCTCCCCTCGAGGCATTCAATTGTTTCCATATTCAATATATATTCTTTCACTGTTTTAGAAAGATTTGGTAATTTCTTTGTATTTTCATATTAATCCTGTCATGATAGAGTAAATTAGTGTGTGGAATCTAAACCTCACATCGGGAGGTTGGGTCAAATGTTACTCCAGATTATATCATCTGTTGAGGGCCATAAGGGCATTATCGCTGTGTTTAACTGTGGGAGTAAATGCCCTTCTGATTCTGGGTAGGCGATACCAAAGACTATGATACGATGTCCTTGCTACCGTACATGTTTTGATGGTATCATTTGGCGATATCTTGGAAAAATAGATGAGAGAAAGATCCAGTATCAAAACAAGAATTCAGCAAACAAGAAAACGAGGTTCAGAGAAAAATGTTTGTCATTCTTTAGTCCAATTATATAGCTAGTCATCGATCCAGTGTAAGGTTCCTGTCCTTTTCACACCATCGCCACTATGACATTTCACCTGTTTATCAGGTCTTCCATGCTTGTAACAACCTGCAATAATCCGTGAAAAGGCCCCTCCATTAGTGTTTTGGATTGGGGTAGTCCATAAAATGGGTTTATCCTTTATCAATCCCCGTATCAATAGCATCCCTGTATGGAATATCAGCTTGTTTGTGATGTTGCTCTTTTTGTCTGGGGGTAGGTAGACCTTGCCTTTTATAGCCAGTTCTTTCTTGGTAGATCCATTTTAGACACCAAAACACCTATGGGGACAGGAAACAGTATAAAGATGTGAACAAAGATGCTTTTTCCCCCCGTTTCTCTCATTGAAAAGGATTATGTGGGACTGAAGAATTGATTAAAATATCCGTCCTCCTCTTGTCTAGACAACCCAATACATGTAGGTATCCTGTGAAGCTTCCATGGTTTAGATCCAGGACTTACATCATCAGGTCACTGGCATTTGGCCTTGAATAACATAGGCCTTGAATAACATAGGCCTGAAAATGGAGATCATTATACAGAAAGTCAACACAATATTACCTGTACTTTAGAAGACATGTATTGGGAAAACTGTATTGTTGTACATGTACTATTTGATATAAATAGTAGCTTCATCTATATTGCATATATTCTACTCCCAGAGGATGAGCGAGGTGCCTGCAAAGTAATACTGCAAACCCCCGAGCCAAGCTGCCTTTAGGCACTGACAGCATTTAAGGAATTTCTTTCTACCAGTTACCCATACTCCTGGGTTGAAGATGGCAAATGTAGACATTATGAAATGCTGTGCCTGGGACAGTATGATCCACTGTCCAGTGACAATCTATAGTGGGCCATCACACCTCTATGCATTGAATGGCATCCAGTATAATTTGCCTTCAACAAACAGAAAAACACCATAAACTCACCTTTACACAAAACTATAGGGTTATTGGGATCCCTGCAAGGACATTCAGGTGTATTCTTGCCAATGATGAATGGCACTTCTGGCAAACCTTTGTGTTGTCAAACATATCATGTTGATCATCTGGATTATCAAACATGTTTCTTTACCTGATTGGAGTCTGATATGAGGATTATGTTGCCATTAATGTTTGCATTCTTCTTCTCCCTCTCCTACAGTATGTCAATTCAATGACTTGTTTACACTCTGGTTTAATCACAAAGAACAACGTTTCAGAATATATATGTCTACTGAATGGTACAGATATATATTTATCCAGATTCCACTATATATTACTGGAACATTCCTGTATCAGAAGTAGTATTTTCTACTTATGGGGAATATGTATTGGGACAGTTGTGTCATGTCCAGTGGAGATTCCTCAAGCCAGGGATATTTATGAAGTAATGCTATAGTGGCTGTACGTTGTCAGGGTAAGATGAAGTACCTATTACAAGCAGACATGCTCAACTACATCCTAAACTTATAGCCCGATCAGCTGTGATCAGTGAGCTGGTACATGATGTGGTCTTGTACTTTCTTGAAAATTTTAGCTTGTGTAAATATTGGCAAAAATGGAAGGTGCTTAATACAAATAATGCAAACATGACTACATGCGGAGATTGATGATCCCAAGAAGTTTTTTTGCCAAATTACCAGCACAGACACTATACGCTTTGATTCACCCGATAGCTCAGATTGAATTCTTGAATCAACTCTGCAACATTCCTTGAACGATTATGTTTATTCTACTTCACAACAGTGTTCAACCCACCATCTTACCATCAATCTTTCTACCCCATTGTTCCCTCTTTTTATTCCCCAATTTTTCAAACTTTTATACCTTTTCAAGGGGAAAGGTATAAAAGTATTATACTGGGGTTGGGTTTAAAAGAAATGCAAACGAGGAAGGCAGTTTAGCCTGGAGCCCTGGGGCGTTATTATTATTCGCTTCTCCATGCAAACTAATTGTACACTTTATTTACCGGAGTGTATGTATAGTTCACAGAAAACAGCGAAAAGCACGGCTAAGGACATGTATTGTAACATGCACAGATACTATAAAACCATAATTTTTTTCTAAAAATACAACTGATTTTTGTGTGTTGTGGAGATGAAGTGTGTATAAAAATGTGTAGTGTTTAAGATATGTATCATTCAATTATTGAGAAATACATATTTTGATACAGTTTCCTTACTTTCCACTCCTATTTATAGTTGCTGTGGCAGAGCTCAGCTCTAAAAGTTGTAGACATGAAATTAAAGTCCAAGGGTCCCTACAAAATTTACAGTGATCTCTCACAATTTCTTATACTTTTGTTTATAATTATGAGAGATAAAATGATGATTCATTTGAAGCCAGAGCTACTAGATATACATACATGTAGGTCTTTTGTAGTTTACCATGAGCAAAATTTATACTTTTTGTTAATATGATGAAAATATCATTGCTCATGTTCTGACTAATGAATGCTTTTCTTCTTTTCCCCAGCTAGATATAGATATCATGACAGTAGTCTGTGGTACTGTGACAGTCTCTTATATTCATTGGCTTCTTTGCAATGTTGACAAAGAGAATCCGTTTCAGTGATGGCACATTTCCTTATTTGTTATTTAGGCTTGAAGTAAAGAGGAATAATAGTGTTTTCTCTCTAATCGTATTCTTAGAACCATTGAATTGCCCCTATACTTAATCCCCATTAAAAAATGTGAAGTGAATCTTCAACCCCAATTTTCCTTTTATATCTTGCTCTGTTTTTTTTTGTATTTCTCTGATTTTATATATCCATTCCTTTGCGGGTTTCGATTAGGTTCCCCCTAAGGTTTAATCAACAGAATTGTTTTAAAGCCATGAAGAATCTTGCCAAGCAAGCATTTATTTTGAGATGAAGATACTGGTAGAAGTGTGTAGTAATTTGTAAGGTTATGTATGTTGATGTCATGAGATCAGCGTGATCCTCGTCTTTTGCCATTCCTACCACAGCAGTCCGCCTGAGAAGGGTGTGGTCCGATAGTGCCTCGATCTTCGACCCACTTTTTTTTCCTTCTCCTGAATGATGGTAGCATTCTAGAGTAGGGAAGCATTTTATGCTACCATGCTGCAGGATAAGAATAGACGGATGTTAGGAAAAAATAGTTTTCAAGAGGTTGAGGTTGGTAAAGAGAGAGTTTTGAAGGAGATCGAGTGCATCAATAATTTCGTGATTGCCTGACCTATCAACACAACCACAATTTAATGAGTTCCCACCTCTCTCTACCTTTCCTGATTGTTTAGTACAAAATTGTCATCACTTTAGCCATTAATCATTGCCACTCCGTGATAAAGATTGTAGTTAGCTGCTCAATCTGTGCCCTGATTCTTCGAAAAAAAGGAGTTTGCTTCAATTGACTTGAAGGTTCAGTGCAGTGATCCTTTGTTGTGATGCAAAAAGGAGTCAGACCAAATAATGTAACACTTGATCCTAAGACTTTTGAAATCATGGGTTAGAATAGGGGACCTTGATGTAATGGTATTCTGTTACATAACACTCATACAAGTCTTCAGCACATCCTATTCATTTTAAAAACCCGGGCTTGATGTAATCTGATGATTGGCAAAGGTTATAAGATAGTTGCTTTCAGTGAAATCCTACATTAGTTGAATTCTTAATGTCAATTCTGTGCCCAACACTTTCACTCTTACCCCTAAACCTTATCTTAGGTTATCAAAGCTCACCAATAACATGTAACCCCAACCCAATTTCTTTGAAATTGAAAAAGTACAGACTGACGCAAATGTCTGGAACCTTTATGTGTAGCCTACATGTATATTTAATATGTTTGCGTTTTGTTACGATGAGTACAGTTATGTAGCTCAGTGTGCCTATTGATGCAGGTTCATAACCCGCACATACATGTACATATCATTGGCTTCCCGCGAGAAGGCCGTAAGAGCTACCAGTATGTATTGTCTATGGGAGTAACAGCCTTCTTGAGGGCAGCAGACAACATCAATATCTGTGAATGACTTTAAGATACATGGTCCTTCTGATGGGTGAACTTGTTTGCCATCTGCTCAGAGCTAGAAGGGCATTCACATGTATCATGTATCACAGAGTTTAATAATGCCCTTCTGCTTCTCAAGTAACAGACAATCCTTTGGATGGGAGGAGGTTGACACTAGACATACTGCACTCATTTACATTCAGAGAACACTACTAGATTGGCAACATGCAGAAGTAACTAGTGCTGTCTAATCTTTGAGTATCCAATGTTGTCACAGGGAAAATTAGCCTGATCATAACTGTCTCAACTAATTTGGAGCGAAGATACAAACATGTATTCTGTCACATTTTCATAAGGAATATAAACTTGATTTATTTATGTTAAACAGGGTATTTTAATGGAATAGTCTATATGATCATTAAGTGTAATCGTTGGTTGGTGAATACACACTTGAACAATGCTCTTGCTATTGAGCATGCAGGGGTCATAAGACTTGGGCTAGTGGAGATGGGGAATTCAATCTCAGAATATTTTCTACAGTACAGTAGCACTGATCTTTCGGCCTTCGGTCTCAAATTTAAAGATACAGCTTGCTTGGGCTACTGGAAGAAAAAAACCCTGTCCTCTTTAATTGGGCTGCCTTTAAATTCATTCTTGGCAACCAATTAATGGATATGAAACATAATTGTTCCCTACATTTGAGAAGAAAACATTGTTATATAACTGGCCAGAGCTACTACACATTGTCCAATGGGTGGTATATCATTCTATATTTTTTGTGGTATAGTATAGGCCCATATATCCATGTTAGCTTTGAACCCTGCACAGCTTGTATAGAAGAGATCGTCAGCCAACGAAGGGTACCGGTATATATCTTTGAATCATTCTCAGCGGTGGAGACACAGTTTGGCTAACCTTAGGAATAAGGGTCAGGTTTGGTCAATTTGACCACTTTGGGGTCATCCCGTCTCGTGAGGATTCCAATCAAAGAGGAATGTCAGGTGAAAGTCAAGGCAAAGAGAGATTGCAAGATGAGATAGCACACTTAAGACAGTGACTGAAGACTAGAGAAATTATTACAGAAAAATAGACAGCATGTACGGTACTGAAAAACAGTTTTGATAGGATTCAGCATGAAAGACCAAGGAGCCCTGAGAAAAGACAACTCACATGAAAGACGATTATAATGGGAAGAGTTTTAGACCCCGTTCTCACTCACTTTGAAAGTGGTCTTAGTTAGACCGCTCCAGAGGAACGGGTCTTGAGGAACGGTTTGCAAGCGTTCACACTCCGAGCAGTTTTTTATGGCTCAAACCGCTCCACGAGTCAAAGTGGTCTTGTTGCTATGGCAGCTCAGGTCAGCAGGTCAATTTTTTCGCGCGCGGAATACAAACCGTATGTACCGTACTACATGTTTCGCACGGAACGTCACTAGCTCACTTCCGGCCAAAGTACGCTTCCGTTCACATTGCACGTTAGAGCGGTTTCTTAATAAGACCCGTTCCTCAAGACCACCTCCCGAGGTGGTCTTCTGGAGCGGTCCAGAAGTCCACTTCCTGGACCACTTTGACCGTTCTCACTCACCTAAGAACTGCTCCTGAGGAACGGGTCTTAGTTAGACCGCTCCAACGAAGTGAATGAGAACGGGGTCTAAGAAGAAAGAAAATCTGTATTATTAAATTAAGAAAGAGAGCATGATGTAGGGAAGTGGGAAGGGGGGGGGGGGGGAGGGAGAGAATGATGGAAGAATAAAATTGAAATTGTAGTGGATTCAGTAGTTAAAAAAATTCTATTCGTGGGAGCTTTTTTCTTACCGGTATTTGATAATGAAACCTTCGAGAGCTACATTGCTCACCGCTCCCTTGTATATTTTTCACTTGAGTGGAACTTACATGTATCATTTTCGAGTGGAACTTGTATGAGCCCCAAAACAAAACATTTTGCATGCTGAGTAGTCAATATTGAGGTACTATACATCTTTGTAGTAGTGTCTGTAACATAACATATGATTCTCTTTCTTCCACACTAAAAAAAGTACCTATACAACTCAATGAAATCTGCATGTGATCTCTACACCAAACTTGGTGTCCCCTGGAAGCAATGAATAAAGTAAGTGTGCATTCTGTGTGTTTACATCTGGAGATCTCTGTTGACATTTATCCCAGAGTTGCAATCAATCATACGCTTTGCAAAGTTTGTTTTCATATCTCGAATATTTCTTTTATAAGTTGGAAAGGAAGATCCATTGAAGTGACCCAGCGTTACCAACACCCCACCCTCCCACTCCTCTCTGTCTCCACATCGTACCACTTGAGTGTTTTAAAGGCAAGGTGATGTGGGTTTGTCGATATTCAGCCGCGTATATGAAATCATATTGATATTACCTAATGAAGTGGAGCGGTGCATTACAGACGGTTGACCGACCAACAAGAACAGTTGTTTAGATGATGTACTTGTAGATCAGGTGATATGGTTGTAAGATAAGATTGCATTCATAAGAAATGAAAAGACATCTTAGAGTTATGATTAGAAATTAGAAAGGGTACCTTCTCAATGATAGATCTGAAGACACATAGTACATGTAGTGGTGTGTTCACATTATTTTTCATTCCTTTTTGAAAGGTATATTATAATGACATTTTTGTTACATATTGAAATATGCCTAACTTTTCAAATGACTAAAGATATGACCATAAAATTCTGATATGGTTTTGGCTGTATTAAAGCAAAGAGGGCATTTTATTTTGTCAAGAATGGACCTGTATTTCAAATATATATGATGAAGGTAGATTGTTGCAAGATAATGGTGAAAAGTAGTGGAGAGACTGAGAGAGAAATAGATAGAGAGAGATAGAGAGGGAACAGAGAGAGAGAGAGGGGGAGAAGAAAAATAAATGGATTGGAAGAGAGAAGATCTAACGAAAAGAATCATGAATACAAAATATGTGGATTGTAGAGCAGAGAGAGAAAGAGAGAGAGAGGGGGGGGGGGATTCTACTGCACCCATAGAGTGATGAAAAGTGTGCATTGTTGTGGAATAGGTCAAGTTTGAGGTAATAGCTTGTCCCCTGTCAACATCAATAATATGATTTATTCCACCTGCACACACAATAGCACTCAACCGAAACCTTCATTCAACTGTTACAAAGCATGCTCAATCTTTTTCTTCCTCCTGTATGTATCTACAGCTATCAAAGATTTTAATTTTTTTTTTAAATGCTTAAAAAAATTAGTTGTCTATTAATTTGCTGTTAAAAACCAGTCAACGATACAAAAATTAGCTCATGGTTTAATTTCATGTAATTGGAATAGAACTTCCTCAGCTTTGTTTTCACATTTGATTGAGAGCACTTTCATAAAATGGACCATGTCTTCTTTACTGGTAAAGTTCTATCATAGGTTGCGTTTATCTACCAAATTTTTGGCTAGAATCAGGTTTCTCAAACGTCTTTCAGGCAAATTTAGAAGTTGATAAACGCAAAGCCTTTTTTAAAGGGCTTTAAATGGGCATATCTCAAGACGCAAAAAGTGTGTTTTGAATGTGACATACAGCCAGAATCACGTTTCTGAGAGATCGATAAACGCAAAGCTGTTTTGAACCTCACATACAAATAGGACCACCCAGGTGTTGTGTACAAGCATGTGTGTGAAGTTGACCTCCGAGAAACTGTCTGCTTCCCGGGTCAAAACAGCTGGGCAGACACAAGGCCTATATTTTGAATCGTGAAGAGTCGATAAACGCGACATCCCGCAAATCACGATCGTATAGTGGGGTATGATAGTGGGGTTCAATAGTGGGGTACGATATGTACATATCTAGTGGCAAGCCTTGATAAACGCGCCCATAAACATGTAACAGATAAAGAAAAAAGTTTGTGCTTAGAGGGAACAATCCAATGATAGATGGATATTGCAAGGCTCCACACCTTGTTTTTCTTCTTCACAAGGGTTCCAAATTAAAAATTGTAAGGGCTGTATGTATGGGCCCCCTGTTGAATTTTTTTTTGGACGGGGGGGGGGGGGGGGGCCTAAAAATATGGGGCCCGTGTTTACTTACCCTGTTGATGCACCTCTGAATTATTGCTTTGAGATTGAAAACCTTGAAATAAACAAACATTCGGTCATTGTATCAAACAGTTTTGTCAACTTTATCAGAGCCCAAACCTTGGAGGCATCTTAAAAAGAAATGCTACTGGTAACTGGAACCAAGTGAGTTTTAATCCTAATCTAGTGATCTCCCCAGTCCCAATTCTATATTTGTTACTGTCCAACAAATGCTGAAAAGGCTGAAGCCCAATTGTTTCTCTGTCCTATAAGATTAACAGGGTTTATAATCCCTCCTTCAATGGATGTCTGCACTCCACTCTCCAGCCCTACGAAATTTCTTTTGACGTGTGTGATGCCGATGATTCTGTGGGAAGATGAGCCCTAATTTTGATATCTAATGCCTCGAATCTCAAGAGGACTATGAATAGAGTTTGTCATCCAGTCGCTACAGTGACGTAGGCGCTTGCATTCAATTTTGTTCGCTCCATGGGAGATTGTGTGTGTGTCTGTGAAGGGATAGGGGAAAGTGGAGGTAAAAGAAATTAAGCAAGAATTAACTGTTCATTTTTTTAAATGTTATTAATATGTTCATACACATGTACATCATATAAATCTTGTGCATTTTAACTATTGATGTAATCGATTTATAATAGTATTAAATTTTACCCAATTATTTGATATTCATGATGTACCTGTAAACATGGACCCAAGTCCTATGATTGATTCAGACATGGTAGTCCTGTCCTCTGCAGGCCTTTCATGTATATACTGATCAGTCGAACTGTCCCAAGATGAGTCGACCATGGTGAATGTCTATATTACAAAAGATTGAACATTGTCAGCATGCTAAATAGCATCGTGATTAGGTGTGAGAGGGACTGGACAGATCCTATGTCCCTCTGGTCAGGGTCTAAATGGGACCAAAGAGACGCTGAGACCAGATGAATAGTGGGAAGATAAAGAAAGAACAATGGTTGTTCGATGGGATCAGTAAGGAGCGGCATTGTGGTCCCATTGTAGTCCAACACAGGGGGACCACACGCAAGATAACACCCTGGATGTAGAGAGGTGTAAAAGGGGTCATCGAGGTCTGGCCAGCTTGGGGATCAGCGGAAAGACCGGTGGGAGGGCTATTGGTCAAAATGTGTCCAGTAATCAGCTTACTAGACTCTTGAATCGTCATGAAGAGTTCATCTTCAAGAGAGAATCCTGAATAGAATTGATACATCACTTTGATATACATTGTAGCTGCTGCTCAGTGCTCTGTTCATCATCACAATGAGCTGTAGGTCGAATCATCGTCTTTCATTTGACCATCTTCATAAGCTATCCACCTGTGGTCTGTAATTTCCATAAAAGAGATGATCTTTGCTATTATTTATAATGATAAATGAAAGTCAGTTAAAATATAAAACATTGATTACTTCATTTATTATTTAACGATTCTATTAAATTTCTATCAGAAACATGAAATCAAAGGGTAGAGAGAAAGAGAGAGGGGGAGGGAGGGGGGATTGCAAGATGGAGACTACTAGACTAGAGGACTTAAGGCTAGAGTAAATCTTTAAGAAGCTGAGTCTTCATCCTTTCCACAAACATCCACCTCTGGGCTCAGGTGGGTGTTAACAGAAATGATTCTTCACTAACGTTAGTTAGGTATACAATACAGACTGTAAAGGCCTGTCATCATCAGCCCAACGTGGCCAAATAGCCTGCTATTTCTGAACCGGGAAATTTAGCCAGATAACAAATTAGTGGGATATTTGCTCTGGAATCCTTCACAAGATATCTTGGGCTAGTTTGCAAAATAGCCCGCTATTTGTAGTCCGCCTTCACTAGCCCGAAGACTCATTAATTTGTTAGCTCAAAGGGTCCATCTCGCACTACACATGCGCAAACACTGAGCAAATTTCTCGAGCTTGAGTTTCAAGCTGATGAAGACACGTTTTGTAACTTCCGGCTAATTTCCTGGATCACAAAATAGTGGGCTATTTGGCCAACTCAGGCCAATGAAGTTAGACCTTGAATGTATTGTCAGGCTCATAGATTCAACCCTTGAGGTTATCTTGTAGTTAAGGATTGTGATGTTGCACTCATGGTTTAAGAAATTTTACTTGAAGTTTTAAACTGTGAGTGATCTTTTGTGGGGGTGAGTTCTCACTCAAAGTTCCTGGCTGTGTGGCCTCAATGAAATTCATGGTTTCACCAGTTTTTAGTTCCAATTCTTGGTTTGTCCTGTAAAGCTTAGAAAACTCTTTGTTTTTGGTCCAGTGTGAACCCACATAATTCTAAGTGGGTCGTTATTTAAAACTTAGGGGATTTGATAACCTAAACAGTTGCAGTGTGAACATATCTATTAGCTCTACTACTTTGTTTTCATTTGGTCTTACTGCATATATATGCACACATAAGCTGGGACCACTTTGCAAAAACATGGAAGCCAGTAGATATGCCTTCATGTTGTACAAAGCCTAAGGAGGTGCATTGAATCGGTGAGAAAAGGAGTAGGTTTTAGGATTTAGATCATGTAAATAATTACATGAAGACTGAAACTTGAATTTGGTGAATAATAGCTATTGGGTTGTCTCCACAAATATTGGAAGTTGGCGATAAAGTTACTCTATGAAGTCCCCGGATGTAGAATATTGTAAGCCTCAAATGGCTCTTTATGATTGCTGTATTTTGTTAGTAAATTCCTTTTGCATGCAGTACCGGTATATACAGTGTAAAACTTGAGATGATCAACATGGCGTAAGGAAAAACCTTTGAATATTTGTTAGATGAAACCCTCCTACCAAATCTCAAGTTGGTGACTGGCGCCAAGCTTTTTATATCACCTAATCAACATTGGCAAAGAGCAAAAAGGCCATTATCAAGGGCATAAACATGTTCATTAAATGCTTTCTGGCTTGGTCGATAAATAGGTGTGAAAACTATAAAACAAGGTTAATGAAATCAGTGGTTAGTTTCATGGTTTTTGAAGTAAATGATCAAGACTTTAAAATGGTATAAACTGTATAGAACTCAATGAAGCCATTGAAAGGTGTGAAGTGTTTTGTATTGTACATTGGGTTTAATCAGGCACCATTTTGCCTTGATCGCTAATCTTTGCTGTTTAAGCAGTAAACAAGTTTCATGAAGTGTTGGTCAACTTTTTCATATTGGTCCCTTGAACTTGTTGACTACTGCATCATCTTAAAGTGTTCTATTTGTTTCATAAAGTAACTAACTGCTTTCTGTAGGAAGTGGTTTAGGGTTCTTTAAACAGCAGCATACTTTCAAGAGGGACAAGACCCCTTTGTGTCTATGATCCTCTGGATTTGCAAATTTAACCAATTGCCTGCTGAATTTTGCTGTCCCAATAGATTTAGTACATGCAAAGCATGGGTCCTATAAGCAATATGCAAATTAGAGCAATATACACACAAGTTAAAAGCTTTATTTGAACAAGAAGCAGCACTTGATATAGATGAAGAAGTACATCAAGTCTGTGGTAAAAGACAGATCTTGAACTTCTAGTTGAA
Source organism: Strongylocentrotus droebachiensis (assembly GCA_035222895.1). Lineage (NCBI taxonomy): Eukaryota > Metazoa > Echinodermata > Echinoidea > Camarodonta > Strongylocentrotidae > Strongylocentrotus > Strongylocentrotus droebachiensis. The sequence continues at coordinate 870,699 of JAVYIG010000097.1, forward strand.
CTCCATGAATTTAAAGCCTTTAATGCAGGATTAAAGGGCATGATCAATGTTTAAATCTTGCATTAGTCATCCAGTACAATGTTATGTTTAGGATAGTTTTGGAAGATGCTATAGTCTGCCTTTCTTTCATCAGTTCTTTTAAGGTTCTTTCATGCCTCCATTTTGTTTAGAAATGGAGACCCCAAACAAAGTCTTGGCCATTCAACCTTTTGAAAGAGATAGGAAGTGACATGAGTGGGCAGAGAATACATGCTAATTGGCATAGGGGTTAAATCCTTAATCTTCAATGGATTCTGTTTGATGATGGGGGAAGTCCACCCAGTTTGTGGTCTATTGAGTATTAGAATAGATCAAAGCCCATGAGGACAATAGTTAAGCGGCTAATCAGTCTTAAATCCATGGGATGTTGAGACTGGTCTTGCATGGTGGTAAGAAAGACGAGATGGTCCAAGAAAGGAAGAAACCAATAAATCAATTAGTGATTATTTTGTTTGCATGATTAAAGAAATGAAGAGGCCATTTTGTGAAGAAGGTGTTGTGACTTTGAGCTTCAGAGATTAAGTAGCTGAAGAATTGGTTGTCAACCAGCTGTTACTGTTATATTACTGTTAGTCATTCCGAAGACAGTAACAGTCTTGGACCCCGTTCTCACTCACTTTGAGAGCGCTCCAAGTTAGACCGCTCCAGACCGCTCCAAAGGAACGGGTCTTGAGGAACGGTTTGCGAGCGTTCACATTCCGAGTAGTTTTTTATGGCTCAAACCGCTCCACGAGACAAAGTGGTCTTGTTGCTATGGCAGCTCAGGTAGGCGGGTCAATTTTTTCGCGCGCGGAATCCAAACCGTATTTTCCGTACTACATGTTTCGCACGCAACGTCACTAGCTCACTTCCGCTCAAAGTACGCTTTCCGTTCACATTGCACGTTAGAGCGCTCTGGAGCGCTCTTAATAAGACCCGCTCCTCAAGACCACCTCGAAAGGTGGACTTCTGGAGCGGTCCAGAAGTCCGCTTCCTGGACCACTTTGAGCGTTCTCACTCACCTAAGAACCGCTCCTGAGGAGCGGGTCTTAGTTAGAGCGCTCCAACGAAGTGAGTGAGAACGGGGTCTTGGTTACCTTTAAAAAAGGTGGGAAGCTTGCACCTGATACGTAGTTCATACCGTACGCTGTTGTGAACATATATTGTGGATATTGAACGGGACTATTTGGACATATACAAGAATGTGGATGATTTAATCCTGTTACGATGAATGAAACAAGTGACCTTTATGGGGATTGGGAATTAAAAGAACCGGAATAAATTTCTCTAGCATCGAGCAAGCCTTAGGTTTGTGTAAGCTGAAGCTGTGTATGGTGTCCCTAAGAGGATTGCGATTAGGATGTCAAAACTGATATAATGGGAGGGGAAAATAACCGTCGCAGCCCAGGGTTTCTTTAGAAAGGGAACCCCTGTAATCACCGGCCAAGGATAGGACATCTAGGGTTTATTGCGGATTTACTATGTTACATTGTAAGTATTTTAAGGAGTTCATCACACAAGGGACTCACGGTGTTAATTCTACCGTAACATTTAACAGAGGGTTAAGGTGATCAAATTGTTCACCGAAATTATTTAGTAGGTCTCTTCAGATTGTTGCACTTTCTTTCAATAACATTTAATTGTGTTTCATCCGGAAGTCACTAAGTATGCATTGTGTATTCATTTGCTATTTTTCAAAACCTGTTGAAAATCATGCATGATTTAAATCCGGCTAGAGTCTAGGGAATATATAGGCCTATAAGTGTTATATAGAAGCAAATCGTATCCGATGGGTTAAATACCTTTGCTTTTATGTTTACCTTTTGATCCTGATTTTTCTTGCATTCTACAGACATTTTACTTCTCTCCTGATCTTTTTGTCATTGTGTCATCCTTACCATCTGCACTGTCACTATCATCATTTTTACCATCATCACTGTCATCATCATCATCACTATCACCATTGTCATTCATCATCTGATGATGCTCCTTCACTTGCTTCCCAAACACACCTTCTCTACCAATACCAGTGTCCCATCCTTCATTCCATCCTCCAGCTAGCAGCCCTCCCTCCTCTTGCCTGCCAAGCCCCTTTGTGTCCCACATCTGTCTAGGAGCTGATCCTGGAGCTCACCTCCCTGTGACCCACCGATCGGCTCGCCAGGTCAAGAGGTTTTTGGCGTCTTGCCATCTTGCTCATGTTTCCCACCTAACTTACACAGGGTAAGGTTACACCTCACATTTTTCACATTTGCGAGGTAATTTTCCTCCAATATTATACCAGTAGAAAACGATCAAATGTTATATTGGTATGTGATGCGAGCAAATGGAGGGCATCGATATCCCTCCCTCCACCACCCTGTCCGGCTGATCGGAGGTTGAGTACTTTACACCCCTCTTCAGCTATGTCGGTATGAAACCATCGCAGACAGTTGGGCCTTGTCGATGGGATAAATCAGATAGGTGTGAGAATTTTACTTTAAAAAAAACCTTTCAAACCCCAAATCACTAAATGGCTTCATTTACATCTAACAACCCATAATTTGGCTTCACTCAGACTTGTTGAAATGCAGGACAACCACAATGGTTGAACTTGTCACAAAGAAGGAAACGGGACATGGTGGAGTGCAGCTAGATGCCGGTACTGAGAAGGTGGGAGGCCCGATATACCTGGTGTACTGCAGTCACTTTGCCCACAATCTACAGGCCTCTGATGTTGATGATGACTGGCATGTGTTTAGATATTCTAAAGGGTGGTATGCACATGAGTGCTTAAGCACATGTGTGGCTTGATTGTAACTCAACATCTAATGCTGAAAGCAGGGAAGTAGATATTGTGAGGTTTTGACTTTTGCTTCGTCACAAATTGTTATCCATGTGATAGATTGCTCTAAGGATAAATGTGCCCTTCTTTTTATAGCAGATGTTATTCCCTGAAATTTGTTACTGAGTAAATTTAAATTGGTGGCTCCCAAAGGTGAAATCATTGCAGCACGGGATAGTATCCATAAGGTTTGGAATGCTTTGGTATCAAACAAAGAAATAGGAAGTGAGAGAGAGAGAGAGAGAGAGAGAGAGAGAAACAACGAGAGAGTCAGATTGGGTGTGTGTGTGAGATAAAGAGAAAGATAGAAAAGGAGAAAGAGTTGAAGGGAGAGAGGGAGAGAGAAAAGGAGGGTGAGATGGAGAAAAAGGAAGAAAGAAAAAGAAAAATAAGGATGGAAAGATAGAGAGATGGTGGGAGAGGGAGAAAGAGAGAGAGAGAGAAAGAGGGACCATGACAGACGGATAGAGGTTGACAGGAGATAAAGAGGAGGGGGTCAGAGTGACAGAGGAAAAGGAGGGTGGAAGAAAGAGAGAAAGAGAAAGAAAGAAGGAGATAGAAGAAAAGGTGAGAAAAATTGTATATATCTAAGATATAGAAATTATATAATACAAGAGAAACAAACACACATGACATAGAAAAGGAGAAAGAGTTAAAGATTATAACAGCAGGAAGAAAAAACAAATTGTGGAATTTTGCTGGTCCATCATGTCAGAAGTTCATGAGTATGTCTGCCTATTACCAATGGACAATCCATCTCTTTCATCGACTCGGGGGTGAATGCCCAAACCAACTGGCAGCCGTGTCACTAGCTGGTCTTTCGCTCATCAAATAACATGTTTGACTGTGGGCTTTTCTCTATTCAATACCTACCGCTGCTCTTTCCTCCCACCCCCACCCATGTCCTGGTGCATTAAAGAGGTTGGGGTCGAAGAGACAAAGTGATGTAGTGTAGTGTATCATCGTCTTGTTGGTCTGTGCACTTGGTGTGCGTGCTTGGGATTGAACGAGGATGACATGCACTTGGCAGGATGTGTTTTTGTTTACCCAGTTGATGGTTAGAACATGCCTTTCTTGCTCTTGGCCCCAAATCCAGTTTACTTTTCCAAGGAATAGATCACTTCAGACTCATTGTCTTAGTGATGATGAATGTTTGGTGGGTAGGTCATTACCCGGTAGTTTGCGAGGAAGCGTTGGATGTTGCAAACGTGGGAATGTCTTTCAGCAGCATGACTCAAAACTATGTTTACATTACTTTTATTGCTACAACATTAAAAAACAAACAAACTTGGAAACTGTTTACCCTCATGTAATATTTTCAAGTATATTCATTGCTTTTTTCTTTATTACATGTGTTGCTTTAAGCACACCTTTTGGTGATTCGATCGATTCTTCTCTATGTAATATCTGTTATAACAACGTTATGATTTATTTAAAATAATAACAAATTAGTAGAGAGACTTTTTTTAAACTACCGGTAAGTAATCCTTGTTTAACTTTTAGATTTGGAGAAAGGTAGCAAACAAAAGTACACTTAGAAAGTAATTATTAAGATCTGTATGTTTATTTTGAGCACAGAAGTTGAATAAAACTAATGAGTTATTTGTTCGAGGGTTTTTAGGGGTTACGTTGAGGACAATTTATAAAGCTGTTGTCTTCTGAAGTGTTTTGGTGGTGGAAAAGATGTTTTTCTTTTGTAAGTATTTTCAGTGCAGGGGTTGGTTAACACCAAAATATACATAATTTTGCTTGAAGCAAAAGATGCATTCTTTGTTCTCAGTGTTACATTGACCAGATGACTTGGAGGGGCAGAAGGATTAGGGGTATGTCATGCTTGGAAGATATAGAATAACATCTTGAAAAAGAGTTAATTACAAACTCTGTGAGAGTTTCTTCTCCAAAGTGGTCAAAATTCAATGCTCCAGTCAACTGCTATACATGCATAACTTCAGGCTAGATTTTTTAAAGAACGACTGGGTTAATTCTCCTGTATTCACAAAGCAAAAGCTGCAACAGTGAACAATTTGTTGCAGTGATGCAAAGTGGTGTTTTGTGAGTGACTTATTGTGATGTGACTCCCCTTCCTTTCAATTAATAAGATGGCAGAATGTAGTAGCTACATATCACCGGGTTAGAACCAGGGTGTTTACTCAAGTAGGTCCATGGTTTACTCCTATACTTTTTAACATGTTACAACCCTTGTGTGCCTCTCAACAGGCATTGTCATTTTACATATCAAAGTAAGGGACTTTATCTTGCAGTGGTCAGGCCCAAACTAAGTAGAATAGAGTTATTAACATTTTAAAGAAGAGAATTATTTTTGGACCCACTGCCACAACTTTGCTTTCATTCCGTGCCTACATTCATTCATGCACTTTTAATGATGCTCCCAAGGCTGATTTCTCCAGACATTAGATGAGATTTTTAGGCATGGGGACAACCTCTTTACAAATCACCCTTTTGTATGTGCAATTCATGTCACATCCAATGAGAAGTTAAGAATAAACATCCAGAAATACTCAAACAGTCCTCGGAGCATTAGTCATAGGTACTCATGAATTTGATTTCTCCTCCCCGGTTGGCAGTTTTCCTAAGTGGGGGAAGCTGTATTCAAGCAAGATGTTGTATCAGGTATTATAGACTCTGTATTTCCGCCCCTCTTTTCTCAGCTAGTCTGAAATAAGCGGCTTATGTAGATTATCCCCACCTTCTGGTTTGTTAGAGATGTGAGAAAAGAAGATGTGGTGTGATTTGGTGTGCTTGGTGAATTCATTCAATGGATCCCCCAAGCCAGGAGGCTAGGAGTTGGGCCCATGTCGCTTTTCTTCAAAGGAAGGCTATCATGAAATGTCAGACAGCTTTACGACCGACTGACCCGCAGTTGATCTGATCATAGATCAAGGAATGAAAAGTGACTGGCATATCCACCATTAGCCTACTGTTACTTCTCTTTTATATAATAATATTTATATGCTCTCTGGTCCATGCTTTCCTCAGACTTATCATGGATAATGTTTGCTAAGGGAGATTTTCTGTTCGTCAAAATATATATATATTTTTTTTGCTTGGGGGGGGGGGGGGCAGTATGTAAAACTATAGTCCTATACATTTTAATCCGTTTAGGGTGAGAAGGGCGGGATAACAGAAAAAGATGCGAGGAGGATTAGAGAAAGAGAGAGAGAGCGAGAAAGGGAGAGAGAGAGAGAGAGAGAGAGAGATAGAGGGAGAGACAACAAGAGAGAGGGAGAGACAGAGAGATAATGAAACAGTGAATAAAATGGAGGGAGAATACGATATTTAAGTAGAACTGATCCCTTGATTTTTAAAATGTCTATTAATTTTGAAGGACTTCTCTAGAAATAATGATTAATTCTCTGTTTAAAAAAAAATCTTGCTACCGGTTAAAACATAGTTGTATCCCTGCATCTCTGCTTCCTGTAGCATATAAATTACACCTTCTCCGTGAGCAAAGTTTACCCATAAATCCAGAGGGATGGGTTTGGAATGGAATCATAATCACTTTGTTGAAAGGAATGAAACTGTTTAGCCATTCAGCTGCACGTTCACCCCCCTCCATTGGAGCCCGCCTTCCGATGATGATGAAGCCCTCACGAAGCGAAGCAAGCGCAGTCCTTGTTGCTCAACCTCCCAAAGTCTAAAGTAGATCAGAAGTTCCTGGGTTCAGAAAATGGATTCCACATGGCTGCACTTACTGACCCATACCAGGTAGCTTGATGAAACATGGGCCATTATGTGTATGGAACTCCAGTGGGCACCTTGGGATTTTCATCATGTTTTCTTCTCCACTTTGGTTTCTTTGTGTTGTTTTTAATAGCTGTGTTTAATACGTACTTGGCAAAATTAACATTCTTTTGGCTTCACAAATCATGCTTATTAACATATTTTCCTGTTATGTTAGACTTTTGGAAAAGGATGCATTAGACTTTTGGAAAAGGTCGCAGACTAGACTGCTTTGCCTTCAAGTTCAGATGGCTTTTGTTGGATAAAATGTCTTTCAAACATAATCCAAACACATATTCCAAACATTTTAGTAATGTAGGAATTCTGTTCACGGCAAACAAACAGTTAGGCCTAACTGCAATATAGAGTGATACAAAATACGGTAGTACCATTTGTACTCAAGCTCAGGACTCGTGTATTTTAATCTCTCTGTATATTCACCCCATATACAGTCAAATTACTTGTGAAGGGACAAAATAGTGGCATAAATCCTGCGAATGAGGTCAACATTTTCAATCCACGAAGCCAATATTTCAAAGGTGTTGACAGTTTGATTGAAATAGGAAGGAGGGGGAGAGGTGTGTTAGAGTATATGGGTATTTGAATAGGAAAGAGTGTTCAAAACTGAATATCCTCTTCTACACTAGCAAACTTTCTTTCAAGTTTGAGCTGTTCTACTTTGACCGGTTTTGGTATGTTTGATGAGCATATCAAGAGGGGCCTTGGGAACTTTTTTTTTTATATTTTTTTTTTACAGTAAGTGACCTTCAAGTAGGTAGTTCAGTGTGAAGCTGTTTGTGAACTCTTTGTTTGTTGTCGATCTTCCAAAGACTTGTTCCAAAATGTCAATCAGCGTATAATCCCTGGTTCAAACACTAGTCCCCAAATTGTGACCATGTTCAGGGCCAGTTTGGTTCCTGGTCCTTGTGTGTAGGCCTTCAGAATCTACTACAGTGGATGAGAGAGAGGGAGGGGGGGGGGGGGGGGGAGGAGGAGGGAGGGAGGGGGAGGGGGGAGGGGCACAGAAGAGTGGAAGGGGCTACTTTTTCAGAGATCTGAATAACTTCATAAGGATGTTGGCCTAATAATGCAGCCATTATTATAAATCAAGAAGAGGTAGACGTTTTGAGCAGAGAAGAAGAGAAACCTTGAGCAAGGGTTGAATAAGACAGAAAAGAAGGGGGAATGGAGAGAGAGAGAGAGAGAGAGAGAGAGAGAGAGATAAAGAGCATCAGAAAGAGAAAGAGGGAATCATGGATTTTGATAAAAGGTTTAATAGCAGGGAGAGAGGTGAGCAGAACAAGACCTTTAGCTGTGAAAAGACAACAGGGGCTGGAGCAGTGGCGTCTGAGGGTAGTTTACTCTTCTCATGTTAACACTACAAGCAAACATTTGATCGATTGTGTAAAGTTTACTCAGACAAAATGTGACAATTGAAGATTGGTCTGCAATGGATTATAATGTCAGGGTTTTGCCTTCAAGCTGGTTCAAGTCAGGTGCACGGCAAAGGGCAGGGCTTGCAGTCAGTCAGTGGAGAGCAAATGTTCGAAGGCCGAGGTGTTGGAGAGGTGTCAAAAGTCTCAACCAGACAAGAGGGTGTGTGATGTTAAATAGGAAGATGGCTCCGACACAGATATGATGTTTCTGTGCATACACTTGTAGAAGTACATCAAATATTGATCAAAACCAAGATGATTCGGCACAAGTACAGTGAAATCAATCTGATTACATAAATGCAAGAAAAAGTATTCTCTTTCAGGGAAACTAGCTTCTTTCTATAATATATTGAGCTCTTGTAGAGTCTAGGTTTTAACTGGCATGATATTTAGTAAATCCTATGCCAACTTTATAGCAAATGATCTGTTGTCTCTTCCTGGCAAGTGACAGTATATACAGATATTGATTAGCATTTTAATTTTAGCTCCCTTTATGAAGTTATACTTAATCATAGAAATGAATTTGATGAAGAAGGTCCTACCAGGATATCACCTTGTTACCACTTGGCCTTTCTTGATTGCAATGACGGAGAAGGACATATTAATTATGTGACAACGCACTTTCATACAAATATGTCGTCAACACCTGTCTGGAAAGGTTTTCCTATTTTGGAAGGTATTTGATGTCTTAGTCTAAAAATGTGTTGAAAGGTATGACGTGCATGTGAGCTCAATTCAATTTGCTGTCTGGTTGATCTACTTTTGCTAGCATTGGACAATTAAGACAACTGTTCTTCAAATCCTTTTGATATTAACCAGAAAAAAAAAAAAAATATTCACAAGCATACTTTCTCTCTATTAGTTGAGTCTCAAGCTTATATGAAAGGTGGAAATAAATTAGATCTCTGATTAAGATGTAATTTTCTTTTGTATTTAAAATGTTAATGCTGTGAATCAGATTGCACACAAAAAGCAATACTTTGGAGGTAAAGTAAGATATGCATGTGCCATGTAGACTAAAAAATGAAATGTGTCTGAGTGTCGGGCAGAATCCTAGTGAACAGACACTCAGAGGTCAATGTTTAATGCCAAGTTTAATTCAGGATTGCGATGAGGTATTCAGGTAGACCCTAGTAGTTTTTTTGAGTGAGAAAATATATTTTTTCCCTATTTTTTTTCTATTTTTTGACTATTTTTGCAAAAGATGGACTATTTTTATACTATTTTTTCTAAAAAAATAGAGAAAAAATAGACTATTTTTATACTATTTTTCAAATGGTGGACTATTTTTTCTCTATTTTACAAACTTTCCTTTCTTGCGAGGCTATTTTTTTTATATTTTTTAGAAACTTAAAAAGTTTTTATATATTTTTATACTATTTTTCCTACTTCATCTCACATTGCCAGGCTATTTTTTAAATATTTTTTAGAAACTTAAAAAGTTTTTATATATTTTTATACTATTTTTCCTACTTCATCTCACATTGCCAGGCTATTTTTTTAATATTTTTTAGAAACTTAAAAAGTTTTTATATATTTTTATACTATTTTTCCTACTTCATCTCACATTGCCAGGCTATTTTTTTTATATTTTTTAAAAATTAAAAAGTTTTTATATATTTTAAAACTATTTTTCCTACTTCATCTCACATTGCCAGGCTATTTTTTTTATATTTTTTAAAAACTTAAACAGTTTTTATATATTTTAAAACTATTTTTCCTACTTCATCTCACATTGCCAGGCTATTTTTTAAATATTTTTTTAAAACTAGAGATTTTTGTATATATTTTTGAACTATTTTGTCTACTTCTTTTAACAGGCTATTTTTTATATATTTTTTTTCCTTTTTTCCAATTTTTTCTGAAGATTTCAATCTCATTTAACAAAACAAGGGCAATATAGTTTTCACCATAGTCAAGAGTCAGTACCAATATAATCATAGCATGCGTTACACTTTTCTTTTAACAACTGACCTCACGTATATATTTGGAACATGTTAATAATTAATGGTATTACATTTAGCAGTCATGATTTTTCTCTTGTAGAGAACATCATAAAAAATGTAAGTTAACAAATTTCAGTCCACTCCCATTAAAACGAGCACAGATACATCAAGATGTTTTAATGAGGCAATTCTCCCGGTCCTAATTTCAAATATGTGCAAACTAATGTGTTCTGTATAACGAGGTAATTAATTAGCTTGGTCCTGATGAGCACCTCCTTAAAACGTGAGTGGTACACTGCACATTTTAAGGGAGCATAAATATATCGGTTAGGCCTTCGAACATTTAATCAAGAATTAAGAATGTTTTAATGTTATCTTTAAATTAAATGACTATCGATTTTGAATATTTCAAGTAAAAAAAAAAAAATTAGCAAAAGAATTAGCTTACTACTATAGTGTTATAGTAACTAGAACTTATCCAATTGGATGGAATTGTAACAATTTTCCCCATAATTAATACAAAGGTGAAAGGGTGTATTAATTAATTCTTCACAAATGTTGAATCATAATGAAAGACAACTAAATGTGTGCTGCCATCTAGTGGTAGAAAGCGAATAGGCCAAACGGTAGTTTATTTTCAAATTCAAATCTTCACTCAGACTCTGTGATGATCAGCTCAACGGCGCATATTTCAATCATTATTTTGCCATTTCGCCAGATTTGTCTTCCTGTAAAACCCACAGTATGGGGAATAAGGGGTAGATTACACCAGGAAAGGACAATTTCAAGAGTAATTCCAGAGCAAGAATTGAAAGAACAAAATGAAAGGATCGAATTTTATTACCAAGATTATGCCTATGTACAGTCCCACACAACCACTCTTGTGTTGGAGAATTACGATCAACTTGCTTTGCACTGCACTGCCACTGGACTTTGTCCAGAAGGTGAGTAATAAAATTACACATAGTCTAGACCCAATTCCATGAACAACAAATACAACAGCATACATCACTCAGTAACAAAAATAGAAGAAAAACAGATTTAGATTTCAAAAATACCTTTCTTTTAAAAAAATAGGGGAAAAATAGGTTTGTAACTAAAAAATAGAAAAAAAATGTATTTTGAGAAATATATTTTTTATATATTTTGCGAGGCTCCTCTATTTTTTTGCTATTTTTTACTTGTTCCAAAACATATAGGCCAAAAATATATTTTTTTTCTATTTTTTTCCTATTTCCAATATATTTTTTTACTATTTTTCGACTATTTTAAGGGAAAGAAAATAGATAAAAAATATATTTTTTTTATATTGTTTTTGTCTATTTTTGGTCTATTTTTTGACTATTTTTAAAACTATTTTTTTACTATTTTATTTTGACTAGGGGAGCTCCGCAACCTTGTCGTCGGCCACCCGAGTCTTTCATTTCTAGACTCACAGGTTCACCTGTTCCAGTGTTAAGGGTAGCAGAATGCTCAAGGCAGCAACTGTTCAATTGAGAGAGCAAGGGGCTCACTTTATCCCCTCAGTCATGTACTTCCAGTAGTAAGTCTACCGGTGTCTACAGGTGTTTTGATTCTTTTGGGATTTCATCAGAGTACCTCAGCCACCCCCTTTGAGGAAGACTCTTGGTACCCTCTTACAAAACAATGTTTGTAATTGGCATAATGGCAGGGGAAAATCCAGTGTTAACACTGTCATTGAGATGGAACATACCTTGAGAGCTATGCGTCCTCCAGCGCGGCTCGTACTCCAATGAAATGCTGATGTCAATATTTAGGGTGCAATGCTCTCTCTCTTACTCCATTCATGGCCAGTTGACGACGATAAAAAGAAAATTGTTTCAATCATTATACTATACTTGTGTAACTGAGCCATGACTGCTTGATAAAAGTACATCTGTAATCAGACACTCCCAGCAAAGCAGACACCAAATTCCAGAATTGCCACCAAAAAGGAAAAAAAGGAGAATACGTGAGGAGAAAGTGAAATAATAGGCCAAAAGGCAGAGAGGTGTCAGACTTAGTTTGCCAAAATTTCTTCTGACTGTATTACAACACCGTACAAACCCTCATGGGTGCCCAGGGTTGAACTTGATGCAGACGGCGGAGCAAAAGCTCAAGAAACTTAATGAAAAGTAGAGCAAGAGAGCACAGTAATGTCATTAGAGAGTTAGAGGGGCCTGCATGCACGGACTGGACTTGACATTGAAAAAATGAGAACAAGTGCACGGTTATTATATGAGTAAGAACAGAGAAACTTCAGTTCATGAGTAATTATTGTCGACTCTCTGTGGCCGCCATGTGCACTTTCGTTCTTTTGGCCACTTCATTTCAGTTAGGGGGTAATGTACTACCCCAGTAAAGGCATTTTTATATCTTCTATCACTAGAAGCTCCATGTTCTATTGAAAGAGTGAACATGATTTGAAGAAAATTATCCATGCCTTCTAAAGGATGACAATTATTAGTTATGAAGAATGGAAAACTTTCATTAATACCTTATTTTACCTAGGAAATGATTAATAAATTCAGCTTTTCTTTGAGAAGCGAGTCTAAAATGAATGATTTGTTGCATTACACATTCTAAATGGTCTCTGCATTTACATTGCTATGGAATTGAGCCTGTGTGCACATCTTACATGCAGTAATTGCAAGAGGAAGGGGCAGGTTTGACGTGATTGACATTTCCTGACATTTGCACAACAGAATCTACGAAAACCGCACCTGATGTGACGTTCCAGTGGTTGAAAATCCTTATACTTCTAAGGATATTGACCAATTGACTTACAATGAACCTCTACATATGTTTGCATGCTTAAAGTATGAGTGATTCTAGGCAAACTACTGATGTATGTGTGAAACACTCTGGATTGTGATGATGGACATTCAGACTCTTGTTACTAACAGTAATTTGCATTTCAACTGAAAAAACATTGTAGGCCAACTTTGACTTGTTCAACTTTTGAACCCAAAGCCCAGCTTAAACATTTTGAAAATCTGAAGTGACAAAATAGTTGTCTGATACTTTAGTCCGATTTGAACTTCTTTTATCCCATAACAACTTTTTGTGATGCTGCCATTACTGGCAAAAATCATCTTTACTATTACTTGCAACCATGATATTTCGTAGTCCCTTTGCAAAAAATATCCAGGACCTAAACAAGTGTAGAGGGAGAGACTGGAGGACAATTCATTTGAAGAGCTTGTTAGCTTTCTGTTTGAGATGACCCTCATTGTAGGCCCAGATACTCTCCCTGTCCATAAGATCAGAGTTATAGAATATAGGCCTGCATTCTGTGTCTGCATTGGAGGTGTGTAACCATGGACCTAACATACTGGACAGGTGGATGGATAAGAGAAGCTTATCCACATGACCCAAAAGATAGGACTTTACAGGTGTCTTTACAAAAGGGTCCCCTTCAAAAGTTTTGGTTTAAAGACCACCTCTGCGACTCCCTTCTTAAAAATACAATAAATTGGTTGGGGGAGGGAGGGTTTATTTGATAGAGGGGGACAAGATTTTATTCATAGTTCCGAGGGCTACTTTTAATCTGATCCTGACTTGGTAATCAGACTTAGAGATTTTATGCATTTATAACCCCTTCATTGAAAGGAATATTGAATGGTGTCCCTTTAATCATTTTCAGGGGCTTTCAGGTGCAGTTTTCCCCAGCTCTGTTTTGTCTTTTCTTCAATTTTTTAATGTACAAAGCATGGATGAGATAATTGAAGCATTTTCTTCATCCTTAGCCCTGACAACTATAATCTGGAATACTGGTCAACTGTTTCCACCTGGGCACTCTTGTTATAATCTAGAAATAAGTCTGTGGCAGAAATGGCTGTTAGACTAGTCAGGTGAATGGATCTAGGAACTAATCTGCATGCCACCCTGTGGATTCCCCTCTACAGGTGTCCATTCCCACTTTAACTGCTACGTGGGGACACCAGCATCAAAGACCTGATGAAAAATGAGGTTGACAAGTAACCAAAGTATGAATCATCCCCCTATCAAGTTCAACGGGACTGTCAGTTATGGCAGATGTGCCACTTGTTTAGAAATCAAAAGTTCATGCAGTTTAAATTCATGATCTTTCGGTTGGTACGGGGGAAATTTTGTCAGTGGAGTTGGAATGAAATTTGGGATTTTAGGACGATATTTCACTGTATTTGTGATGAGGCATGATTAGTAATAGCAACAGTAGACTTTATCGGATAACTTGGTCAGGCCTGGGTTAATCTGCCATGAAGTCCTTATGATACTATTAACTATTGAGAGTATTGAGGTCAATGCAAAGGATGATCTTCATCGCATTGATTAAGTTAATCAGAATAAAATTTGTTAACTGAATATAGGGATTACTGACTAAACATACAAAGTATGAGCCATAGAAATCTATGTAGAATAGTAAAAAAAACATCCAGCTTTTCTGTAAGGTCAGTTATGAAAATGGTTTGGTTTTTTAACGCCTTATACATAAACTACACCTACTTTTAAAGGTCCCTTGAAGTAACCAACTGATGTCAAATATTGCATTCAAATGATGTTTTGATTGAACCTGCATAGTTCTTAAAATAAAAAAATGTAGTAAATATACTTTGCAAATTTTCACTTGACATTTTGGATTTAAGCTCTTGTTCTCCAAATGCATGTGGAAAATTGAACCATTATGACAAGAAGTAAGACACATTCATGTTAATCAAACCACCATGATTAGAAGTGAGACCCATTTATATTGTTAAGAGCCAGCCACTCCTGGGGAAAGTAACATATACCCTTGTTCCTCGTAAAAATCATATTTTTGATTGCAAGCAGAGGATGAGTAAGGGAGCCCCTTCCTCTGATCAAGTATCGTATCCATGGTTACCATAGGGTTCCTCTTCGTTCTCCCTCCTCAGGAGCAACGATGCACATAGGTATGATGAAAGAAAGTGTTGAGATTCAAATCAGATTGGAGCATTGGTCAGTTCTAAATGTTGTTGTGTATGAAATAATCTATTTACTTGAGTACTGCCAATGAAAGATGAAATAAGTTGTGTGGTGTGTGGATAAGATGTCTCGAGTGTTTTAAGCTTGAAATGTGAGATATTCTTTTATTATTGTGTACAAAATAAATAAATGAATGAATGATTGAGATACCATGTGCCTAGGAGAAGGGAGAAAGTACATGATTAGGAAAATGCCTAATATATATCTTGAGATTTATTGAGTGTGTTAACTACCTAGTTAAATGTGTGAGGTATTATACGATAAAAATGTTTATACTTAAGATTTGAAGATGGTATTGAAGCATTATCTTTATGAAATTTGTGAAACATTATATTATAGAAAAATCCTCAAAAGCTAAAGCTCAACACTTTCAGGAGTCAGTGTACATGGCCCCCAAATATTAAACTCCATCCCCAGATTTTGAATTTTGAATAGGGGCCTCATACGTATACACTCAAACTGCAAAAATGTTGTGTTTCGAAGTAAGTTAGTATAAGTTGTAAAAGATCTACCTCAGGAGGGATGGTATCATTTATGAGGTGTTGAAATTAAAGGATATAGGACTAATTAAAACTGTCAGGAGTTTGTCAAATCAAACAGATGAATGGGAGCGTAGTAGGACGTGGTTCGGAGATGTCTCGGGTCATTAATCTATCACAGACAGCACTTTCTGATTTGGCGTATGGTCAACTTCTTAATAAGAATAAGCATAACATTTTCACAGGGGGTTCATCGATTAGCCTGGACAAGTGATTCCATTGAAAGATTTGCCTAACTTGTTTTGATCAATTTGCATGGATATGATTGAATTAAGTTGGACATTTTGACATTTATGTTATAGGAATTTTGTTAGTTTACATGAATTTTATGCGTTGGGATTCAGATCTTGGGTCAATCACCATGCATGGTCAGGGACAGATAAAAATTATTTAAAAAATTCATGTTAATTCTCTTTGAGAACTATTGTGATTACTTTATCGACACATTAGTAATAAAATGATTAAACTGATGATTATCAAATTTAAATTAGAATATTTTTTTACATTATTCATGAAAGATTTTCAGTGTAAATAAGATTAATTCTGATGTTTAATCAACTTTTATCTATTTTCTTCATTTTTTTCTCAAACAGATGAAGACTCTGTGAAAGCCCCTACTTCTTCATCCAAACCCGACGGTCTTGCGGGCCAAGTCTACAGTCTTATCCAAAGCATTCAAAACAGGTACATTTATTATTAGATTTGATTCTAAATTCAAAATATTTTGATATCATCTGCATTTTTTGCATGTTATTCTAATGTTATCTGTAAGCCAGAGCTTTGCCAATTTGCTTTCAGAATAACATTTTTTGTGGAATATATTGATGTTAAGTCATGGAATTATGAACATTCAATTCCAGACGCCAAAAAAAAATTCATTGAATTGCAAAATGAAAAAAATCCACTTGATTGTGTTCTTCTAATTTCTGCCGCCTTCTGATACTTCAAGGACAGGTATTTCAATTAGGTTTTGTGCTCTCTAACAAAAGAAGCGTGGTATGATTAAAACTTCATTCAGCACGAACGCATTCATTCACTCATTATGAGATATTTCCATGTTTCATTTGTCCATGTTAAGCCGATGATTATCACTTAACACGTTCATCAAAGGGTGTTCACATTGAGAGCCTCATTCACGCTGCCCTTGCTCCCATTGCTTACCCAAAACAGTTTATAAAATGCACTCTGTGAAAACATCAATATGTAAACACCCCACAGATTGGTTTTGACTCTACATTGCCTCAGCAAGGTCTTGTGTTATTTAAAAACCCCAAGTTTATGTTTGTCAATGGAGAAGTGCTTTACCCGCGCAGCTTCTAGACAAATCAAAAATAAACTTGAACGCTGGACTAACCTTTTATGTGAGGAGATGAGAAAACAATATTTTACCGGTAATAAAACCAACACTTGTGTGTTGCAAAAAATTCGAGCTTTGTTTGTTTTGTGCAGGGGCCTGTTTTCGCAATGCTAGACTTTTATTTGATGTGTGATATTCAGAGAATGGACTTACTTTGAAACTTTGATGCAACGTGTAAAAGGCAATATCAAAACCACCATACAGATAATATTACAAATATACAATATTCGAAAGCAAATCATTACAATAATACTTGAAACCAATACAAATTATTAGTGATCAGTGTATGGCTAGATGTTTACAAGCTGTTATACTTTTGTCTGCATCGAAATTCTTTCATCAGTTCTGATTAATTAGGTATTTGATTGCCTTTATTTCTTTTAAAATATAAACCTACATCTCCATACCGACATGGTGCGCTAAACCACCTTAGAAAATTATCCAGCACCACAATGAAATGACATAAAGTTAACAACTGAATTATTCATACGCCTAGTAAATTTGATGTTTTTTATGTGTTTATCGTTACTCAAAAATGAAAGATGGACTGGTTGAATTTGGGTTTTAAGCTTTTAATATGTCACATTTTCAAGAAACATAAATCGGGACATACCAATTTTCACATACTAAGTTCAAATTACAAACCTTTGTAAGGGTATGAATGAGTTAGTTGTTAACTCTAATTGTAATGCACTTCATAAAACTGTTTTACTTTAAATATAGAGATCACACATTCTGCATATATGATCTTTGCTTTATAAAACACACAGCTGTTCTTTTTTCTCACTTGCCACTCACTTACACATGATTTTTTTAAATATTTTTGCTGTGATGCTGGGGTAATTTAGAGTACAGCATGTCTGAACAGTTATAATTAAGACATTTTTGTGCCAAGATCTAGGGACCTCACAATTCATACAGTCGATTTCTATCCAACCCATGATGCAACACCAGCCTTGTTATTTCCTGTCATCTCAGAGGTTCTGATGAAGTAAAGTATCGTAAAAACAACTTTTAAAGGAATCATTCAAAGGGTAGTTTTAAGCTACGGTCACAAAGGTTTGTACGAACGATGCGTTCGTACAAATCTCTGTTTTTCCATTGTCTTCCCGAATTTTCATTGTCTGAAAATCGTTCGTACAGCGTTTGTAGCAGTTCGTAATGGCATTTGTGTCTCCTTTTCTCACATACCGATACTTCATAAAACTTTCTGATAACTCTGATAATAAAGATATGTTTCAAGATCGGAATGTAAAAGATTTGTATAATAGTTAATTGATTTTGATGCTGTTAAGATAGGAAGAAGAAAATATGTTGCCTGTCTGATGACTAACAAAATTTAGTTGAAATGAAATTCTGTTACTCAATTTAAAACATTGATCATGGCCATCTTTGTTTTTGCTTGCACTTGTGCCATAGTTTCAGCTGATATTTATGTTTACACAAAATGGGGAAACTATGAGGCAGAGTGGATATAAATATCTGGCATTCCAAGTGTAAGTTGAAGGAAAAGACGAATCATTGTCAGTCTCGGGGGGAGGTCTATCCCGTCAGCAACGCTTCACTACCCGACAATTTCAAAGTTAAATTCTTATCTTTGTCATTTTTAATCTTTCCCAACCCCTCTTAACACTCTAAATACAATTGGACTGCTGCATCCCTCCCAACTCAGGACCAGTCAATTGCTGGTTGACATTCCCCAACACTCCATTCATAGCTGCCCTCAGCTTGGGGCTCATTCAGCGGTTGATAAAAGGGTGTCAACAAAATTTTGAATTATTGCTACAACAAAGCATTCCCGTATAAAATGTCAATATTTGGCTTTGGCACCTCAGAACCAATGTGAGGTTATTTTTTGTTCAAACACATGTCTGTCTTTGGAGAGAAATCACATTGGGTATATTTTGGGTTGTTTGTACATTTTTGTGAAATCAATTATAGACATTTAGTTTGTTTAACAAGTTGTCAGCATACATGTTCAAGTTCATAAGTTCAATGAAATATATCTTATTTGTTACATTCAAATTCAAGCAGTTTTGTTGTGTTATTTTATGAAATTTATGATTTAGAAAATTTGAATAGTATGATTTTGATTCCAATGCTTTTATTTGTCAGCTTGAGGCAAAGCCTAAGTCTAAGAAAGGCAAAAAATATGAAAAATATCAAAATACATTTTATTTTTGTTTTCCAAAACTATATCAGCGATAAATTAAGGCTTGCATAGTCTTCTGTAAGAAATCAACAGGTTTTCATGGATTATTTGTTATTGTTCTATTTGTTGACAGCCTCCAATGGAAAGAAAGCAAGACAGAGAACTCGTCAGACTCCACCCGTCCGCATCATCGAGGGAAACGGTTCATCTCCTATGAGAGGTACCTGGAGCTGATGGTGGTTGCAGATCACAAGATGGTGGAACATCATGGAGAAGGAGTTCAACTTTACGTCTTGACTCTGGTTGCAGTGGTATGTTCCATTCTTGCTGAAATCAAAAAGATCATAATCATAAAGAAATCTCTGAGACCATTTTGAAAATACTTTTTTTCAATAGAAGCTTATTTGGGATTTGCTGTTGAAAAAGTGGTATTTTGTTGGAGAATTTCTGAATATTTTTTAATTTTTTATAAGTTGTACAAGCTGTTTTGGATCTTTCTTATCGAAATCCCTCCCTGGTCCCATATAGTATCACTCTCTGAGACCTAGCCAATATTGTTTGTTGTAATGTGTTTGAGCATTCCCTTCTGCAAAACCACCTAGAGAATCATAGAAAACATACTTTTAAACTTTTAATCGACACACTGACTAATCACAATGACTTTTGTGAGACATTTCAGAAGAGTGAAGCACCATGAGTGCCAGGCATAGGTGGATACCAGCACTATATAAGAAGCCATCATCATCAAAAGTTTCATAGCTGTATTTGTTGGTTCAAAATTGATAAATTGATGAATTACTCAAACATTGATTTGATTCATTTTCACCCTCTGCTATTGGGTGATTGTATTGGTTCATTTTTCACCATGCCCTCAAACGAAGGTAAACCGTCCATGCATAACACAGCCACAATATCAGGTACATTGAGCATTATGAAGTCATAAATATATAAATTCTCACATGTTCTGATGTGAAATGCAGTCATCATTTCTATAAAAAAAAGGCTTTTTGCACGTGATATTTTGCTTTCCTCCCCGTCCTCTTCCTAAGGTAAGAACCACTTCACAAAAACACTTGACCCCCTACCTTGCATCTTAAGGCTTCCCCCATCTTCCCCTGGTCTCGGACCGCATCTCTTGAGTCCTCCGAGGCAAAGTTCATCCAATGGGATGTCTTGTGTACCTGGGCGATATTTTTGTTATTTTCCACCCCAAACCTGGCTTTAATTTTTGACACTGTTCTTCTCTTTTGTTAAATGCATGTCTGATGTGGTGAAAGGAATGTGGAGTGAGTTTAGAGAGAGATCAAACTTCATAATTTGTGTAACGACGTGTCAAGTAGGGTCACGGGCCCTGATTGAGACGGGTAGTGTTTTAGGGGGGGGGGGGGGGGGGGGTGAGGGTGCCCCGACAAGATCCACATGTGTGACATCAGATACGTAGTCTCTGAAGACACACTAACTAGGACATCCCTCAAGCCCCTGCTAGATCTAGTCTCTGCTTCCATACGCAGTCTTCTGCTGCACCAGTCACACTTAATGCAGCTGATAAGTATTCTTAAAACTTCATATAAATAGTATTAATATAAGGCCTTTTAGAAATTATTTTCAAGGGAGAACACTTAACTGTGGCACTTTAGAGCACTTAGCTCTTTGCACCAGAACTCTACATAAATAGCATTTCTATTTCACAGCTGAAAAGGTTCTCCTTTGACCCAAATTCAGGGCGATGAGTATGTGCTATGTGACGATTATTCTTTTGTTTTCTAGAGCAGAAAACCCCCAAAGCTTGTTATTTTCAGCCATCTTTTGTAGTTTGTTGTGATCCGCCACACATGGAGAATTGATGACCCAGAAATGAAAATCATTTTTAAGTGATTCCATTCCTGTATACTCTGATTACAAACAAGCTATATAGACTGTGGAGGAGGAGTTCTCTGGTTCACTGAGGGTGTCGGTAAATGCCAGCAATGTTTGGCCATGCAGCGCAAAATGAAAACAAAAAAGTTGGAAATGTTACAATATTTTTCACCTCAAAAAAATATTGAACAGTGACAGAATCCTTCAAGTATCACAATATGATGTTGCACCAGAGTCATGTTGTGTCTTATTCTTCAAGTCAGTTATTATATGGAGAAGAACAAAAATATGGAATTGGGAGCCAGTATAACAATTTTTTAAGAATTCGGTACTGTTCTTATTGAAAAGATCCTACGGCCCCCCCCAAAAAAAAAAAAAGAAGAAGAAGAGTGTAAATTTTCGATGATATATACTCTGATAGAAAGCTTACTGGTTCAAATATGTTTAAACTACTTTATACTTTCGAAAATAATATCGCTAGTGACATTCGTTTGTCTCGCAATGTATGGTCAACAAGGTATCTAAAAGATCTCAACGTTTTGTGCGCCGCTACAACACTTCGTCAGGGGATAAAATATATTGTAAGCAAGCGTCTTTTATACTCTACGGGTGGACCGGCCTTTATACTTTGTAAGTAAAAGGTTTTTTGCAGGCTGTTAGCAGAATATTTTCTTAAATAACATCTAATGTGGATTTGACAATCAGTATTTTTTTAGCTTGAAAATGGCAATTTTTAAAATCATTTGTAGTACTAAAACCACAGGATCCTTTTTTATTGCGAATTCCTTAGGCAAAAATATGCCAGTAATAAGTAAAGGTTCATGGTATTAAAGGGAATCCTATATATAGCTGCCCCATATGAGATTTTGTCTGCACTCACTGTAGAGACTGCAGTGAGTAAGAGCCCTGTGACTCTCCATGGTTTGGCTGGCTGGCCGGGTCGATGGGGACGGACGTCTTGCAGAGTGCGTTTCCTCGCCTCACACCATGTGGCTCCGTCATGCTATACCACCTGTTCCAGACCCACATGGTCAAAGCTAACACAGATCTTGACCTCCAGGATTAACCCCTGACCAGCGGGGCGACCCCCAATCGTTTGACTCCCTCTTTTGTGTGTTCAGTAATGACGAATAATCGCAGCAAGAGTGAAGGGGAGAGGGGGAGAGTGGATGAGAGAAGTGTGAGCGAGACCGATAAGGATTAATGAGCTAACGTGACCACAAGCTAACCAGACCAATTTAATCCTAATTTGGAGCCATTCACAAAAATGCTTATGCGGCCAGGGCAATTAGGTACCATTTCTTCTGAATTCCAAAGAACCTGTCAAGAAATGTAAATTTATTATATGAATAATATGATTGTGTTTTTATATATTTTCAACTAGTCTGTGATAAAATAATTATACCGGTAATCCAAAAAGTTCAAGATCTGCTATTGATAAGTATCACTAAAGCATATAGGCCCTATGATATTGGATGAATAAAAAAATAAAAGTCTCTTTGTAGTGGTAAATATTATTTCTAGATATATGAGCAGATCTGTTTCAGGTATTTTTGAAGACATTTTCCATTTATCTGTAACTCTCCATAACCCCATAAGGTCGATAACCTAGATTCTGTCTGTACTTTTGTGTTTTCAGAGTGAAGATTTAAAAAGCTATAATTGTTTGGAGTTCATTTCAGATGGAAATAGTTGCTGAATCATATTGATGGATGGTATTATAACGCTGGTAATGTTTAATCCCTGATTTATTTCATTTTTTATTTGACAGGTGAACAGGATATTCCGGGATCCCAGTATAGGCAATGCCATCAACGTGACATTAGTGGAGCTCAGAATACTGCAGAATGTGAATGTAAGTAGCATTGTATATGGTTGCTATGGTGACCAGCTGAAAGGAAAATGGAAGCATTGTGTACATAATCCTCTTTTAGTCTCTCCAACTACTGTCCATAAGCAAGCTTTACAATAAAATTCAATTTAATTAAATTGAATTAATTTCTATTCAAATGTAATGAAAAGCTAGACATAATATCACAGAAACATAGCCATGAACCGCTTATGCCTGGGCAGTAATTGAAAATTAATCTGTGATGGTTTTTTTACACTATGGTAGCTTTGTGTCGAGGGATTTGCATAACGATATGAAATGATTACATTTTAATTACTTTTTAATTCCATTAGTTGGTTTGCATATCTCACAATGTAAATACAGCATGGACAAACCACTGTTCATTTTTGCTTTTCAAAGTATTTGCACAATGTGCTTCAAATATACAGACTAATCTGTAAGATTGTCTATGAAGACTAGGCAGCATCTTATAAAGATCCCATTGTCATTGATTGCAAGTTAACTTGAGATTGAAATCAGTAGCAACTCTGTAAGCCTACATAGAGATTCTAAGTTTGCGACTGACTGGAGTACTTACAATCAATTTGGATCAGTCGCAACACCTTTTTTGAGAGAGGTCCCTTTATGCCATTAGCACTGACAGAAAGGGTCATCCTGTGGTGGTTTATTCCTTCAAAATATGTTCAAATATCAAACTTTTTATGTTATTTTCCTTTGATTGGAAAAGATATTCCAAGGTATCATGCTGCAGACATGAAATACTTGCTTAAATTAGTACCAAAACCTCAGATCACATGTAGAGATATTATCAGTAGATAATCTTTTGTGTCTCTCGAAAATGGTTACCCACATATCCTAACGGCAATCCATCAAAAGTTTCAACATTTTTTTATGCAACATATAACTTACCTTGCAGTGAGCTGACAATTACAGCCTTGGCTATGAGATCACTGGTTTAATGGGATGTGATATATCTGTCGCTTGAGTCATGATATGTCTGTGAGAATGTGAAGATGAATTTACTACACCCCCTCCGGTTTCCACCTTGCCTGTCGGAAATCGCGAGACATTCATTGATTGTACAGGAAACCCATGCGTATTTGACCCGTCACTCAAAGAGGAAGGTATTAATATCTTGAGGAAAGACAGTGAAGTAGGGAAGAAAACATTGAGTGTGTTAGTGAAGTTCATGAAAGGCCATATCACTGATAGGGATAATGGAAAGTAAGGAAATGGAGGGATGATTTCATAGGCAGTTCTTTTATTCTGCTTGAATTGAGCGGATGACATGTATTAAAACTTTCCCCTAAAATAAGAAATTCTTACATTGATTTGGAAAAATGGAAATTACCTATCATTACTTATCATTTTAAATCCATCAATCTTTGAAAGAGGCCTTGGTTGTCATGAGTTTATACATATTAGGGCACTCTCAACCAAATGATTGGGACTTGAAATTACTACTTTAGCTGGAAGTATTAGATTAATGAAGAATGGAAATATAAAATCCTGTCCAATTAGAGGCAAATAAGGTTTTATCCATTGGATAAGGAGGGGCTTGTCATTCCTGCCGAATACTCTTTTTTATTTAAAGGCCCGCTGTACTATTTGTAGCTACTTGCTCCCTCTATATAGAAAACAATGCCTAATCGGTGACCATTGGTCCCCCATGATCCTCTTTTTCTTATGTTAATTGAGAGCTGAGTTGATGAGATAGCCACCTGTCAATGTCCTTCCTGGGTGGTCTAATCCCTC
This sequence comes from Strongylocentrotus droebachiensis, assembly GCA_035222895.1. Lineage (NCBI taxonomy): Eukaryota > Metazoa > Echinodermata > Echinoidea > Camarodonta > Strongylocentrotidae > Strongylocentrotus > Strongylocentrotus droebachiensis. The sequence continues at coordinate 895,162 of JAVYIG010000097.1, forward strand.
CTAGCCAAACTAGTACAGATGGGCTTTAAAGAGGATGAGATAGGAAAGGCATATAGAGGGAAAAACAGAGCAAGGGCTGCATTGGGCAGAACAACATTTACCCTTTGACCTTTATAGGTTTCATCAAGTATGTTTCTTTGAACCCCCTGTTCACTCTTCATAATGATCCAGAGCATTCCAAGTAGCAAGCAGTCTCTTCCTATCTGTTAATCAGCTATTCTTATGATCCATTTTCTATACTTCACAGGATGGACCTCACATCTCCTCCAATGCTCCCATGACCCTCAAGAACTTCTGCGCCTGGCAGCAGCAGCAGAACCAGGCGGAGGACAGTCATCCTCATCACTATGACACCGCCGTCCTCCTCACCAGGTATGTCACGCACCTCTCCATCTTCATCCGGACCCTGTTTCATGAAACATGCTATCAATAGCAAGTTAGACAAAAGTGACATAAGCTACCAAAATTGGATGAACTTTGCGTTGGATGACCCAAGAGATGCGGTCGGTCGAGACGAGGGGAAGATGGGGGAATCTGTCGTAGGATTGTGGCGGTTAATGATATCATGTTTCCTGAAACAGGGCCTTGATGTGCCTGTCCAGTGTTGTACGACTCTGTGGTGCTTGTGTGATGTGTATTGAATGATACAAGTGCGTCTATCATAGATGTGTTTTGGGCATGCTGCATGCTGTCAAGGTATGATTGTTAGGGTGTTTCCAAATGGTCTTGTTGATGATGTCATCATGTTGATGGTGCTGATGTGGAATGATCAAATGTGGTGGTGATGTCTTTGGGAATCGTCTGTGTCCCATCCTTGGTGTATTGAGATGATTGGCTTGTTCTATTACAATACAGGGGAGATGAAGAGCAATTGCCCTGGCTACGGCCCACAAGACCAACAGCCCATGAGACCAACAGCCTACAACTGGAGGTTCATGAGGCCGACAATATTAGCCTCTTAGGCTGTCGGTCTTGTAGGCCATCAGTCTTTTGGGCTGTCGGTCTACAGGGATATCCCGGTAGAGCAAAACCTTTTACCACCGCAGAACTTTAGATGGAGTTTTGATAGCCACATTATACAGTCCTTTAAGGAAGCTAATGGCTGGAAAGTCAAGAAGATAATGAGGACACTTGTGGAGTGGGCTATCGTAAAACACTTGAAGACACCAGATAGGAACGTGAGAAGGATGACACTTATATGAATGAAGGTGGCAGGTCAGGGTTGTTGGCGTAGACACTGAAGAGAGAGATGAGTTATTTTTCGTTGACTGTTGATGAAAACTGTTAACAGTTACTTAAACAAATAGTAGTCTATTAATAGCCTCAGATGTTGAATTATTCCTATCAGCATCGACTCTATTCTAAATTTAGAAGAAATTTTTTTTTTTTTATATAGCCTGAGGATGATTTGAATAGTTTAAAATAAGAAATCAAGGACTTTGGTTGTAAGATTGTATTGCTGAGAATATTGATGTGTATATATTTGTCTGTTTTAAAAAGGTAGCAGTTAACATATATCCCATTGAAAACACATAAATTCCTTGTGATGTACTGGGAATAAATCAAATATTAACCAAAAGAGCAAGAAGTTTAAAAAATGATATTGGAGTCCAAAACTGGTATCAATGAGGACAGAGTGTCTATCCTGCTGAGACATCAAGCGATTTTCCAGTTTGAGATCTTTGGATGTTTCAAGGGTCTTGAACATACTGAAGGATACGTGCAATTTTCTTCTAAGCTCTTTACATCATAGCTTCTTCTATGATGTCTTTGTGGATTGATGCCTGTTTAATCTTTGTCAAATACCTTGGCACCAAGGCATCACGGATGCCAGACAGTATCCGTGCCAGAGAGTCGGTGCCACAGAATAAACTACTAATTGCATTATAACATGCATACTTTATTCACCTGAAGATGAACTTGAAGATGAACGAGTCTGATTGAATTTCCCCATGGCACCGACAAGACATTAGCGCGCCTGTCATCATGGCTTACTCATGCATGCAATGATCGTCTGCCCGAGCCCGGGTGTGACTAGCCAGGAATGTGGCTAAGGTGTGCATGCCGCCGCCGCATCTATCTTGCAGCCAGTCTGTCAGGTTGAGAAATGAGGATGGGAATTACCTGGAAGAACTGTTTGACTTTTCCCCTCTAATGTCTAATGGTGGACTATAGAAACATCTTTCTTATTCTTGATGACGTTTGCACATCAATCTTCCAGATACATAACTCATCTTGACAATAGGCTTGTGATCATTGCTTTTGTAAAGAAATATTCATGCTCTATAGGTCTTCACTTAGTCTATAATTGCCTTAGAGAACGTTCAAAGTGTATGAATTTGAAGATGTAATGAGTAAAATGTCAGATCTGTGAATATCTTCCAATACCTTGGTAGCTCATTGTGGTAGATCGATTCATCAACTTCATTATTATGTAGAGTCAGTAGTACATATTTTATTTTTCACAAACCCAATTTTGTTATAAATCTGACACTGCTGCTCTTTATAAGAGTCAACATTTGTTAGACTTTTCTGTAGTTTTGGAACAATAGATTATTATTAGTTAGTTGATAATTGTGCAGTAGTTTAGACAATTATTGTTATTTACTCTTTGCACGGCATTGAATGAATATAGGAGGTATGTTTGTTTAATTGTGTTTGTGATTTTGGGCAATTCGTATCAATTTGATGAGTCACAAAGGAATTCCAATCCTTTCAGATTGGCTCAAATCTCCAGTACATAACACCAGAAGTATTATTGAGTCACAGGTTAACTAGCTAGACAGCTGATAACTGATTGATTAATTAGTAGGAGTAAATAGATCATTAGCAACCAAAGGTGAGATTAATGGACTCAGTAAACAGCATAAGTATGGATAATGACTCTACCGAATGTGTGAAGAAGGTCTAGGTTTTAAATTCCAGGATATCATTCTTTTTTTAAATCGTTTCATGGCGTTTTCGAAGGTGAGTCATCATGTGGTCCCTGGACCACAAACTTTTTGTTTATTTGTTTATACTCTTTTTTTTGTTATCTTTTAAATATTTGTTTATACTTTTAAGGGTGCAGCAGATTGGAATTTTAGATAGAAATAGCAATTTTGGAAAAGAAAAATGGAGATTAGTAATTTGATAACTTAACTGTAGGATAGGAAATAGTGAAAACTTTCTAGCTTTTCGTTCTTTCCTTCAATTTTTATGTTTTTAAGTATAATTATCAAGATATCAGAGTGCAGTTTGTGAACATTCTATAACATTGACTTACATTTTTGGGGAATTGTTATCTACTTGTGCAGTAGTGCTGCTTGGAATGTATGGAGATTCTATGCTCAATTTCATTTCTGCTATTTTTCTTTGAGGCATCTTTCTGCAAAAGTGTATTTTTGTATCTTCAGACCCTCAAGTCCCCAGCATTCTCTCTGTTGAACTATGACCTATATTCAATCCTACATTTTGTCAACAAATAGAGATACAAATCTATGAGCTTATTTTGGAAAGAAACAATCCGTTGCTGTCGTAGTTTCGTAATAATGAGGATGAATTGTCTGTAATTGTTCAATATTTTTTGGAAATGACATACCTGGAATTTAATCTGAACCATATTTTCCCAAATGAACCCCATTGCTCTTTCTCTCTCATGCCTGGGAGATATACTGGTTCTGTTTTTGCTACAGAGATTGTTTATGTCCAAAACATGTTGGCCTGCTGGTGTTCTTGAGTAACCCTTTCCTTCGGCTTTGGTTGTAACCATGGTAACTGCACATCTTGGGTACCACCAGTGAACCGATAAACAGGTTCATCGTGTGCTCTGACCGCTGTCCTACTTCTTTTCTGCTTCTCCAGACGTCATCTTCAGGGTATGGGTCTAGGAGCTGACGTCCGTCCGACTGCCCCGTCACGTGATGTAGGACGCACTGCCTCGAAGAGCATTCCATCACATTAGAGCTCTGTGCAGTATTGAGCAATCTCAATCGAGAAAATTCAAAAGGAATTTCTCTCCATTCAATCCAATACAAACAGGAAACTTATCCATACACCACTCGTGAATCATTTACAGTGAATAAGGCCAAGATTGCATTTTGCTTACTGAGGGGTACGATTCAATGCATCATTATCCCTCGTAAAGTACACAATCTGATGATTGATAATTTTACTTGGTTTTCTGAAAATTGTTTCACAAAAGACCAGTGTATACCTATTATCCCATTATCTCACTCTGATATATGTCTGAGCCCTAGGATGATTGCAACTGTTGAAGTTCTAAAGATAATTTGATTTAGATATAGAAATGAGGTGTCTGGGTTATTTGAGAGGATTGATTGTGCCTTTTAAAAGTTAAAAAGACTTCTAAACGAATGCTTGAAGAGCAAGTGCCATCCCTTTTTGAATGATTGCATCGGAATGTTGGCTTAATGCACCAGGTTGAAATTGAGACCCTGGATAGTGGCTATGAGTAATCAGAATCAGAGAGAGACAGAGAGAGATAGAGAGAGAGCAAGAGAGAGGGAGAGGGAGAGAGAGAGACAGAGAGACACACAGAGAGAGACAGAGAGAGACAGAGAGACAGACTGACAGATACAGAAAAAGAGAAAGATAGATATTAACGACAGGGTAACATATATATATAGGAGAAAGAGAGAGAGAGAGAGGGATCATACTTTGCATTCAAATTTTTAATATTTCTTTTTCAGCAAAGGAAGTCAGTATGGGAACAGCCCACCCAAGCAATCACACACGGCCATACAGCTAAATTGACTTAAACAAAAATGATTTGTGAGGAAACGATCTGTGCAACATGATTCGCAAGGTCAGCTTCCTCCAAAGCAGTTGTAACTCATAGAAATTTGATGTAAATTAGAAAGAGTTATGGGCTGTACAGATTGAAAAGGCCATCGCAAATTGCATAGCGATCATCTTTGCACTGTTGGTTTTGCCTTTGTTCTGATAATGTATCTCTTAGTGAGCTATAGAATAGTAAGGGGGTATTTCCCCTCTATTTTTCCTCTTTCCTGTCTTCTTACAACCCCCCCCCCCCCCAAAAAAAAAAAAGTGTGAAATTGATTGAAATAAGCTCCTAGTTCTGATGAATGATAACTACATTCGAGTGGGGAGGGATTTGGCTCTTCTCAGCTCTAAAATAGCTTTTGTAAAAAAAATGAATAAAAACTGCCAAAAGGGAATCTCTTCTATTTTTTGTAGTAAATGCAGTAGGGCTCCAGCAAAACAGTTATTTTATCTGGTTCCGATATTTAAAAACAATGCCAAAGCATAATTCTCACATAATCAAAGAAAAACTATTCTAAATATTCATATTGGACATCACAGATAAGATTATTGACATCTGCCAAACAACTTTGATGTAAATTTCTAGAATTATTTATATCAATTAGTGCTAAAGGCACATTTACATGTAAGGCCTTAGAACGTGCGCTTCAGTGTGGTCCCATCAATTGTCTATTTTGACTGTTGATTGAATCAATTGAATAGACAAGAAAGGGTGTTAAAGAGAATATTAAGGTGATGTCCATGGGATGTGTGTGTAGTGACCATGGATCTTGTTTCTTTGTCTCTTGCCCCTTCAGGATGTTTTCTCCTCAAACACTTCCTAACATCTTGCTCCTATTAAGAGAAACTTTCGGCTTCACAAACCCAGCCCCCTAATATATAGCGGAGATTTCAAATTTTCCATTTTTTCCCTCTCGGTTCGGTGTAAACACGCAGCTATCAAAGTTGCCACTTTGGGCATGTTGCAGACTGTTTTGTTAAATATGGAGGAGAATTGAATATATTTGGAATGATAACAGAGGTACAACTTCAAACACATTCCTTGTTAGAAATTGTTGGAGAAATGGGGAAGAAGTCAGATATGATTGTTTATTTTTGTTCTGCTTTTTGTGAATTTTGTTTTTGTTCTTGTTTGAGATGAGCGTCTGGGCGAGTGTGTGTTTAGAAAACTTTTACAGCAGGCCAGACTTGTAAATGAATAGGTGGTAGTTATTTGTTTGTCAATTGTATTCATACTGCTCAATTCTTTTCTCAGTGAAGAGCTATAGTGCACCTCAAAGAGCATTGAACAAATGTGGTGGTGGTCACCAAGTGCATTGCATATTGCATACCTTGCTGTAGTAGCACTGCTCATGTTGGGAGTCAAACAATGTGTTTCCGAATGTTATCAGGAGAACATGATCTCAGTGAACATACCTTGAACAAATTTCCTGTACTTTTTACCTGTTGTATTGAAACATATAAGTTTGTATCTCTGATAGAGCCACTCCTGTGACTTTGAACTGCAGTCAGATGGTATAAAGAAGAGGAGTGTGTCTGAAGATAAGGAAACAGCGGGATACTTGACTGCATATTTAGTCCATTAAAATCAAGGAACTTCAGATTTATCGAGTTCCTAAAGCAATAGAAACTATACATGAGTAAAATGAGAGCAAGGAGATAGTTTGTAGCATCAAGTTTGCATTTGTATTACAAGCAGCTGGGGATCTCAATTATTAGAAAATATCCCAGCTTGGTGTAATTATGTTTAATTATATCTGATCCACCAAGCAAGTCGGCAACAATAGTTAACTTGAAACAGAGTTCGGTTTTGTCAATCTTTTTCATGAGTGCTAATGCTGATAATTAGACAATTTTAGAAGTGAATAGAGGAAAGGATCATGAAATAATAGCACCGACTGTTTTATCTAAAAATACATTCTATTACCGGTAGTGCATACTGTTATTAACCCATTGCTTACAGAAACCGGGTGGTCCATGTAGTAAGCCAATGGAGTATTCAGTTGTCATTAGGGTAAACATCTATGTGTAACTACACAGTATTCTTTCTTGTTTTAAAAAATTGATCAGCAGTGCATGTATGTTAACTTCCTTGGATGATCTAAGTTAGACTCCATCTTAAGAAATTCCATCAAATTTGACAGCAGTAGGCCTACTAGTACTCAGTGCAGTGACCTAAAACCCTCCATGCTAATAAGATAATAGATTGATTTTGATGTTCTCAAAGAAAGTGGATCATTGCTTAGGCTTGTACGTCTTATCCAGGCGTAACATGATTACAGGCATTGGAATAAGATTACATCTTCCACTAGATTAATTGTTTTGTAATGACAGTTGTACGTTCAGGAAAGCATGAAGCTCACTGTGATACTACGGGGGAGTTCACATTCTCTTTTTAAAAGTTTTAAAACTTACCTCAACCAGTCTTCAGAAGATAGCTGTTATATGCTGTGTTTCTTTGTTTTTCATTGATTTGAAATATTTTGGAAATTTTTTCGCTAGCTTTCCTGCCATTGAAGCTGTGTTAGAAACAAATATTCCTCTCTCTCTCATGTATAACTACCACTTTGCTGAAAATATGTGACTGTTGCATCTACATGTGAACTCCTCTGATCAATTCAGAGTGAACATAAGGGATTTAGAAGTAATCCTCATGTTCTGCTCGGTTGCTCATTTGTCATGCTTCTCCCCTCTGTCAGTATTTACCTTCATTTAATTCCTTTTAAATGAGTTGTGATGAAAGGAGCACAGGAACCATGCAAGACTAATACTGTGCTAGTGAGGAACCTGTAAATTACAGACTACGTGTATGCATGCAGGTTAAAGGGAATAGTCAGAAACTATTTTAACCCGATGGAGTTAGTTTATGTCTTTTCCTTATACAGGTTGGACCTTTCTTCATTATAGCCATGTACATTTAACTGATACTTTAGTGGCTTTGTTGATGATAAGTTAAAACATCACAATCTCATCAAATAATGCTATAAAGAACAACATTTAAAAGTCCTTTTGGGCTTTGCACCAGCTTATTATGGAAACATACTCATTAACCACAGTTTACATTGCAGTACTGCCATGTCAGGCAATTGCATCGCTATCTTCTCTCTGCAGTAAGAAATTACCCTTGTTTTTGTTCTTCTCTTCTCTTCTCTTCTTGGAGAATGTATAATAGCCATTAGGTTCAATTGTGTATATATGCTGCTTAAGCATAATAGACCATTACATTCTACCAACTTCTATGAATTCACTTCTCATCCATTCTGTGCTGAAGCCACTCTTTGTATTGGTGGTCTTACTTGACCAGGTTCAGAGATTTAATGTATCGTAAGGATGACAATACATTCAGTGTAGCTTTTTACCTGTTACGAAGGCTAGACGAGCACAATTTATCTACTGGAAAGCTGTAAAATCAATAAACTGCCTCAGAATATATCTTGATTTTAGTTTTTAATGCAAACTGTTGAAAAGAATTAAAGAAATGTAGAACGTTTTTCACTTATATCAGCTTTTATAACTAGAACTAAAAAGCACTGCTTCCTGTGTAAGCTCATTCAAATTTCATTAATTCACATTTATCCATAAGCCTAAGTTGGGAAGAGATGGAGATAGATAAGGAGTGTAGAGGAGAGATATTGTTAATATATACCCCCTATATGAGCAGAGAATGGTGCCTGAAAACCTTCAAGTTCACTTTCCCATGCCCTGTTTGGGTAAAGAAAGCCAGTCATATTCACATACACCAAGACACAGACAGAGATTTATGGGGGTTAAGTCTGGGGCTTTAGAAGGGCAGTAATCCTCTTTTAGGTTTTAAACCTAAGAAATGATGGGTGGGTTATGTTGGTTTGACTGCAGCCATAGAAGGAATCATCCATCTAGGTCTTAGGATAGAGAGGTTAAGGCCTACATGACAGAGGGAGATGGAAAGAAAGATAGAAAGACTGAAAAAGGGATGAAAAGGAATGAGGGATGGAAGAAAACATCATTGAGGGGCCCAAGACAGTACCTCAGGCTCATCCTTTTTTCTGTATTAAACACATCATTAGCTGTCGCAGGAAGACCATGGGAGCTATGTTTTATTGTCAAGGGCAGTAACGGCCTTCTTGCAGGCAGCCCAAGACATATCTGTTTAATGCGTGGAGTAGGCTGTTGTGAAGCTCCTGCACCAATGCTTTAGGGACATATAATAATAGTACAATATTGTCTGTTGACATCTAGAAGAGCATTACCTCAAATCATAGACCTAATGCCTTTCTGAATCTCATCATGAGATAAAGTCCTGTTTAATTCCGAAAATGTTCCTTATTATAATAGATTTATTGGACAGAGAAAATAGGAGCGAGATTCATGTGCTATTCTTACTTTCAGCTTCTGTTTTTAGCGCCTAGCTCCTGACTGAAATCATTTGAGTCATATGCCCCTGAAGCTTGGCCTACAGGTGTCAAAGCTGTTTCAATAATGTACCATGTGTTGCTTCCTGTAACTCTGATCCATCCCATGCATACTTTGGCAGGGACGACCGAAAACAGAAAAAAGAAGAAGGAAAACAAGAAGAAAACCTGTAAACCTGGTCCAGAAATACTGTAACCAGTGCGGATTCTGGGTCAGAGCAACACACGATCAAATCCTGATAATATTTTGACAAATGCTCGATTCTGAGCCCAACCTTCCCTGTGCAGGTATCGGCTTACCTTCTGGTACCTGTACAGGTCTGCGAGGGTAGGGCGTAGATGTTCAGGTGCGCAGGGGCACATTCCGGGCTTGTTGGAAGTTGAATTTTAGGTGTGGTGGAAGGGGTTGGGGAAGGGGGCAGGGGCTTGGTTGGGGTGGGGAAAGGGGTATTATTAGTTGGGGGGAGGGGGGCAGGAATATTATGAGGTGGGGCAGGGTGTAGTGGAGTGTGGGCAGGTGTATGGTGGGGATGGGGGCAGGGGACAGATAGCATTTGGACAGTTGGGAAGGGGTATGATTATATACAAATGAAAACAGTGTGTTTTCCCGATAAATTCACTTAATTTCAATTAAATTTTTGAATGACAGTACTGATAATATCAAACAACTTTTTATTGCATTACTACAAATGGTGCATATCCACCCATATAATTTTCTGTCAAATTGACAGTTTTATGACAATCCAATAAAACCCACATCATCTGTCAGTGGACTGACTTCTATTGTTTACATAGGCTCACATGTTTTGAGCTCAATGCCTGGGTCAGCCAGCATACTCCGATACCTCCCCTTCCAGCCCTGCTTATTTTCAGCAACCCGATGATGCCCCTGCTACCCTAGCCTATAATCTAGGCGGAGTGCCGAGATTTGTTCTTTGCTGCTAACTTTAGACTAACCTTAAGCAGAACGTCTGATACGGCGAGACTACGAACCGTGAGCCGCGCACCGCCTATACTCACTGGTCTAGCTTTAGTCGTTTTTTTTATATTATCGACCATGAATCCGTGGCAGTTTTTCGTACGAAAACTGCCACGGATTCAAGGTCGATAATAAAAAAACAACGACTAACGCTAGACCAGTGATTATAGGCGGTGAGCCGCTTCGCGACTCACGGTTCGTAGTCTCGCCATATCAGACGCTCTGCTTAGGGTTAGTCTAGCAGCAAAGAAAAAAGCTCGGCACTCCGCCTAGATTATAGGCTACTGCTACCCAGGTGATGGGGATAAAATGTGAATCAACTACAGACAGTATTACACCTTTGAACTTGGTTCAGGCCTGGCATCCTAGAGAGAAGGAGTGCCAGAAAGCGAATGGAAATGCCCGCCAGGTACTCGGGTACTAAAATAAGGCATTGATGACTAGTAGTATATCTGTGGGTAGGGTTACTTGTATCAAACTTAGGATGAGATGCAGAGGAGTAAGTGAAAAAGTAAGTGATGTGAAGGAAACGATTTAAAAGATTCATGTATATAGATTCCTACAGCTGTTAAAGGTACTATGTCCCATTTGCAGGCCAAAAAAATGAAAAAGTTAAATTCCAACTGCATTTGAAAGATAATACTAATTTAGAACTTCCCTAAAAAAGGTGGGGCTTGAAAATGTCTTCAAGTGGGAAAATAACGACTATTAGTTGTCAAATCGACTTTAGGGCTATAGAGCCCAAAAGTAATAGTCTTGATTTTCAGACAATTGTACCGAATGGTCATACGTTTTATGCTGCGCAAAGATTCAATCAGTTTAATCTTGGCCATCACAAGAAGTGGGTTATTGATGTAGACAAATGCTCATGTACCCTTTACAACTCTTTTCATGTATGTTATTACCAAAGAAGAAAAAAAGCCAGTCAGTCACTCAATAGTGTCTGACAGTGAAGTCTAGCAAGTAAACGGGTTTCTTTGCATGATTTGAATATGAGGACACTGCTAACGCTTAAATTTCACAGATAGGACATACATGACATATTCATAATTCCTGCAAAGTTTTACAGAATTTGAGGTTGGCTGCAAAAGGGACATAGTACCTTTAAGAGCAAGAAAGAAAAAAAATTATACAGACATGGTTTGCCTGCTCTTGTGTTATATTTTATTTAATTAATGCTTACAGCTCTCATTCATTTGATTGTTATTTTAAAATGGAAGTACATGATATGTTACAGATATATGTAAAATAAAAATATATAGCCTATACAGCTATATGTATAAGGTCTGGGAATAATAATAACATTGTCGCATTGAAAAGAAGGCATGATTGTGAATGATTTTACAGCACAACCGGAACTTAATAAATTCAGAAAAATGACGACTGACAAAAAAATGATACCGGTATTTTAAATTGCTTCAATATTATAGGTAAGTAGGTTATACACATGAAAGGTGATTTAAAGAGCAGTTGTAGCTAGTTGAAAGCTCTTATCCCCCACCATGCATCCAGGCTGAGCATTGTCATTGCTCCTAGTCCATTCATTACAGAAAGTAGGTTATGAACTTGCAAGGATATGACACTCCTAGATGAACATTAGACAGAAGTATGTCATCCTGATATATGGCTTTCAGTCCAATGAGCATTCTCAATGACTTGCTTTTTAATAACGGATCAATGTAATTTCATCATCTGTTATTCAGAGAGGCTTAAATGGCATTCCTCTCGCAGATAAACTGGACCAATTCCTATCAATAATGTTAAAACACGCATGGATTTTTGCCAGGTCATGACCGGTTAACTTCCAACAAAATCTCTCACAAACCAGTGCCCTGTCACAAATTCAGACGTGAAAATTAAGATTTTCCTTCCAGGAAGACGGTTCCCTGAATTGAAATATTTGAACACTTCCCTCTCAAAGTGGTATCCTGGTTAGGGGCAGGTCCAAGCTATTGTCCCCTCTGGGGGTCAAATTTCATCTTTATATAAATTTAACAAACTATACCTCATTTTAAAGCTGAAACTATGAATTTTATGAATCTGATAAAAAATTGAAAAAGTTATCAAAATACGAAGAGTGCCAAGGTCACGAACTTTGATTTGTATTAATTAGCGTGACGTACGGGACATTACATTTTTATTTTTGTATCTCGTTTGAATTTTTTGTTTAAAATTAAATATCTCAGGAATTGTAGACCATCATGCTAGAAAATAGGAAAAAAATATAAAAACTTTCAAAATTAATTAATTATGCAAATGAGGTAGGTTCCAAAGTGTGATGTCCCGTACGTCACAATTTGATCATAATTTGTTTAATTTTAATTATGAAAATAATTTTTTTTTTTAAAGATATTCTAGGAAGTTCTAATTTAGATGAATACCTAACAAAAAATAGGTTTAACAAAAATTACAAAAATTCTGTGTTGATTACATAATCAAATTAAGAAATGTGACGTACGGGACAACCCCATATAAAACCAATGCAAGATGTGAAAAAGGAAATGACCAAAAGGAGAATATATACTGTGTTAGGAAACTTGTTGTATACAGGGATATTATGAACATTCCAACTGGGTCCCTTCTAGGAATTTACTTGTTTGTACTGAATTTGATGTAATTAGTCTTCAAGCCAGACCTCTGGTATTATCAACTTTGGTATTTTGCCAGTTGATGTCCCCAACATGGGCAGGATGCTAAATATGTAAATCATAATAGTGTACTAGTTCCTGGAATGAGTCTAATGAAATTATATGGTAGTAGATGCACCAGAAGCTGGCTTTTACAACTCAAAGATGCTGCAGGTAAGAATCTTAGCACATGTATGCTATCAAGCTCTCCATGTGAGGTCTTTTTGATATTCTATTTAAATGTCATATGATGGTAAAGGATTACAGCATACATGGAGCCAGCTTGGGAATTTTGATCTCCTAAAAACTAAATCATAACTGTTAAGGAAGGATAGCATTTTTGAGTATTTCACACTCTCACCCACTTAAGATTTGTATCACTTTTACACCCATGCATTTTTGTTGATTTTGCTTTAATCTTTTGAATTGAGGAAAAGGTCAAACAAACCTTTAGGGTTTTAATTTCTTATATCTGGTGGTGTTAATAAGATGTCTTTAATCAATACAAAATACATTCAAGATTTATATTTTTGTATCCATCTTTCACAAACATGTAGGCTACATTAATGTACATCAAAATTCTTGAATATATGACAGCAACATAATTATACAATGTACATGTTCTAATCTGTGATAAAAGGATTTAAAAAAGACAATATGTTCAGCATTATATTTGAATTCCTTCAAAATTCTATGATATTACTATCAAGTAATTCAAACAAGCTATGAAGAAAAGACTTCATATTTTTAATGTATCTTTGTTCACAAACACTTAGAGCATAAGAAATGTTCTTTGACAAAATATGATGTGCCGAGTGTGCCCCTGTGTTTCAAACAAGTTTAAATAAAAGTTTTCAAGTTCAAGTTCATCTTCTTCATTAATTATTATTTAAAAACATTTTGCAATGTTGAATGGAATGGATAAAAGAAATGAGAAAAGAAGCATGACTGCACATGATAGATGGGTAAATGGAATAAAAATGGTAATATAGTGTGTATGAATATATTAATTCAATTTGTTTTCTTTGTTAAAGTAATGTTTGTATTGATTTACCCCATAAATTAACACAGATGATATTAAGTGATGGTCAGAGTATCTAATTGGGTTCTAAAACACTCTAATTGTCACTGATTTAAGTTAAAATTGTTCACATTTAACAAATTTTGACGAAAATTCTTCATTTCAATGCATTTTCCCATAGGGAAAAGTTGTCCCGTACGTCACGTGTCCCGTACGTCACATACACACATTTATGTTTTGGTATATTACATAACAACGAAAGGTCAGAAAAATATGGTAATAGTTGTGATTAATGCTTGATTCCATAATGAATTAAGATATCATTACCATAAATCTCATAACTTAATAAATTCAGAGAACTTTTATGATGAACTTATTTTTGAAAAAGTCAGAAATTCTCTGGTCCCGTACGTCACGCAGCACATTAATTACATTAAAAATTAATTTATGAATTGGTCAGAACTAAAACTTTCCACAAATGAACTAGCCCATAATAGCCACAGACTCATACCAAAAGATAGCCATATAAATAATGTCATCCATTGTTATTTCTTGTTTAAAGTCTCTGAATGTCCCGTACGTCACAAAGCAAATAGCTTGGACCTGCCCATAGAGAAGGAAAACTCATCAAATCATTTTGGTGCTTGGACGGGGGAGTGGGTATCTGAAGCAAGAAATATAAGGCTTGGTTACAAGCATTGATGAGTACATCATATCAGCACATTTAAACTTTGAGATGATATATCGACAATATGATTTGTTATATCTGTAATTCTGTAAATGTAATAAACTGAATCAACAGCAGAAAGAATCATGAATATTATTCACAGTTTCTCTTGTGTTCGCTCTCTGTTAGTCTCTTTCTTTTTCTTTCTCTGTCACTCTGTCTCTCTCTCTCTCTTTCTCTCTCTCTCTCTGTCTCTCTTTTTCTACGTCTCTCTGTAATTGTCCCCCTCTTTGCCCCTTTCTCTCTGTCTCATTCCTTCTATCTTTATCCTTCTTTCTCAAATTTGTATTTTTTTGTAATATCCAAAATCTACAAGATAGTTTTGATGTATCGTATAGGATTTATACTAGAATGGGCTCCTTCTCATTTAGACGTACAGGTCTACAAGGACTCCTAGTTTATCAATGTGCTGCAATATCCCTAGTTCCATCAATCCTCCTTGGTTTCATCCTTCCTATATAAGATCATGGTAAATTACCAAACTTATCCTGTGATGGCCCTGATCAGGTAATATTTCAGTTAATTTGTTGGTGATATATTTGTGGGGAATTGTCTGTCCTCGTTACAAATGCAAAGAAAACTAGTTTCAAGAACTTGATCTTTTATGAGTAGTGTGAACACAACTACTGTGGAAATAAATGGGTTGGTGTCAGACCAAGGGCTATAAAATATCTGTCAAAGGTGACCCTGGTCATAAACTACTCCCCATTACTCCCATCGAAATACTAACAATTTATCCAAGCAAGAAATAGAATAATGCTTCTTTTATTATTGGCAGAGTTTAAAAGGTTCACCGCCAAGTTCCCTGCTCTTGACAGAGATGTGGTTTGACCAAATCAGACATTTATTTTCTTTCTCTCTCTCTTTCTCAATATGATGTGGTGAAGGGTAAATAGATTCTGTACTTGCAGTTTGAGCCCTTCAATATTCATGTGCATGACTGTATAGGCCTACTGAACTTGAGAAGGGGATAATATAGTTTCACCTTCAGTAACCCTGAGTGGTTACTGAACTAAGTTTTGGATTATGAGATCATTTAGTAATCTACAGGATGTAGTACTAATACTCATGTATGATGTGCAGTAGTATATATTTATGTAGTAGCTGTGCTATATAAATAGATCTAATTATTATTATTAGTAGTACTAGAAGTACTACTACTCCACAGATATCATCCTGGTCACCAAATATTCTTTCAGTGCACACAAAATGGGCACCATATCATTCTCCTCTTGGTATGGAGTATGCTAAAAATCTGGATGCTAGGATACTCAACTTCTTCTCTTGGTGAGAAGAGGTTGGCAATTGTAGTTTGTATTTGTAATGTCTTTAGCTAGGCAGTTCAGGTGAAAAAATAGAGTTAAGCTAAGTGTGTTCTTTTCATGGTAGTTTGGAAGAACTAGGGACCAGCATTAAAAAACTGTTTGAATTTTGAAAATCTGTCAGTTCATTCTCGAGATATGCCCATTTAAAAACACTCAAATGACACCATTTGTAGACGCATACTAAGTGTATTTCTTATTATATCCTTTGTTTTAATTATGGCACCATTGTTTTAGGTCAAATATATACATAATGTGTCATAAGAGCAAAACCATTTAAGCTATTAACACGAAACTTGGAATTTGAAATAAATGTCACATGGGCTTTTAAAAATCATTAAAAAAAAAAAATCTCTGATGTTTACTTTTTACCTAATTAGCATAATTGATTAAATTTTAACAAGAAAGTGATATCTTTAGTGACATTAATGGCTTTAGAATCTTAATGCCTCGTCCAATAGACTTCAAATTTACAACATAAACTAATTAGCACACAAATAGTTAAGCTATAACGGTTTAACGATTCTTGTATATTAATCCGTCGCGTAATTAGCATATTAATTATAAAATTAAAATTAGAATGCTTTTTAGAATATATAAACATCATTTAAGTTAGAATGCTCCAACTGATTCACCTGAAATTTAGCACACCTACTTATAAGCACACAAGCATTTTAACCATAACAATTTTATATATCTGAGATAATTACCTTGTGCCTAATTAGCATATTAATTTACATATTAACAAGAAAATTGCCTTTTCTAAGCATATGATTATAAGTTGGCTGTTGCAACCAATTCACCTGAAAAATGTAACTGAGCATAAACACATTCAAGATGTGGCAATTTCATGATACTTAAATAAATGTATATAATATAGTTTTTTTTTAATTAACATATTTTAATTAACAAAGAGCCATTTTAATACCAAGAAAACAATGACAATGAAGCAAAAAGCTGCATCCAATTAACCTGAAATTTAGCACACACATTATTATTGAGCTAGTATGTAATGTATTTCAATAAGGTTAAGAACAATCTCTAAAAAGAAGGATACTTAATTATGCCTTATTAGCATAATTAATAAAGAAATGAAATCAATTAGTTGCTTTATAAATGATATAAAAAAAAACAGCCAGCTGTTAATTATAAATCAGGCGATTTGCTTTTTCAAAACTATAATTCAGTAGAAAAATGTATCCAATTGTAACTAATGTACACAATTAAAAAATAAACTAATTATCAATTAAACATAACCTACAGGCAAGTGTAAAAGAAATAATAATAAGTACTGAAAACAACACCACCCCCCAAAAAAAGGTTAACACTTTTCCTCTGAGATTCAAATAAAAAAAAAGGGGTAGATCTAGGCCTAGGGGGGAAGCCCCATAAGCTCTCAGCACCCTTGTGTATAATTTACTGCAAGGTATAGGATTATGAACCGAAAAAGAAATCAAACATGAATGTTCATTTAAATAATTTAATAGAACATTTTTTTGGAGAAAATAAATTATTGTTAAAAAATTACTTTCCCCGAAAAAATGTTCTAGATTAATTATAACCCCCCCCCCCCCACCCCCTTGCAACACACACACACCCTGACCAAAAGATGGGTATGATCTTGATTTCCCCTGACCTACCTAGTCATGGATTATGGAAAAGTAAAGATAATTAATAAGTAACTTTTTTTTTAATCCGATACCATCACCCAAACTAAGTTTGAACTAGTCTAGTCTTCGACCAAGTCATTGAGATATACGCATACGTCGCGTTTCATATTCTACCTAACATCCAACAACTATTTTTTACACCCTTTATACATTTTATCTTTAACATTTAAATATGGATATCAGAAACTAAAAATAACCGAAATATTGAATAGATATTCCTATAAATATTTCTACGTAACTATAATTTAAACTGTACCGAAACTTGGCAAAAGACTATACCACAATAAATTCGGCATATCTGCAGTCAATTGCAGCATCAAATGCTACGTATGGGACTGACTTTTGTTACACATCGGGACGTGGGTATCACGGAGAAATATCGGCTTTAAGGAATAAAAAAAGAAGAAAGGTGCGTAAAACATTATATAATCCGTAGAATCATATGTGGAACGTTCGAAATAGGCTTCATTTTTTATCGACACGACCGCATAATGTCATATTATCGATTTTACGGACATATTTTTCATGTCATTGCAGTACGAAGCAGCGAGCACTTGTGCATCGTCTGTGCATCGTCTTGTGCGCATGCGCATGAGACGAGCACGAGACGAGCACGAGACGAACATGTGCTCGTTTCAAGCGGAGTCTTGCTGGGGCAAAATGGCAATCCAGACACCCAAAACTATTATTAAAATTCGGGCGTTGTTATAAATATATTTGGGGATTTTACTTTTGATTGTTATAAATGATGAAATAACTGACCTATATACGATGTTGCATTTTAATCGGACGAAATCTTCAGGTGAAAAATTGGCGGTAAAAACTTCACATGGCTCCAGAATCTAAACCCATTGATGGATTTTGATGCAACAAACTCCGAAGTTTTCCGAAGATCTATATTTTATGTAAATGAGCTTGGATATATATTTGACCAATCAGGAGCCTCCGCATCCTTTCCTAAACACCCCGTAACCCAAATCCGACTCTGGGATTCCCCGAATAATTGAACACTTTACGGTGCCGCATTTTTCGAAATGGCTGACTGTCACATAAATGTAAATGATGGAGGTTCAAACTATTGCTCTAACGTAAAAACGGGATAATCTACAGAGCTGATTCTTTCGGTATATTATAATTAAATATTGAAAAAGAACATATTTTAATCTTGGCTGAATATTACGAAAATAAAGTATAAAAATCGCAATTTAGAAATCACAATCCCAAAGTTTTTTAACAAATGTTATGCTCTGTGTCAGTGTGTGTGGGAAGCAAAGTTGATCATTTGGACTTTTGCGGAGTGCTGAATTTTTCACATTTTCAACAAAACCGGTCGGTTTTAGAAGCTGTCATTTACAAGCTAGTACAAAGAGATATCATTGGAAAACATATCCAAAAATCAGGGATGTGCGATGTTCAGAACGAAAATGGTGGTATTTCTTAAACTTGTATTGTTTTACTTGTTGTGCATAAGGCGCTGTGTGTGGCGAGATCGGTCAACGCATTTTGTTACGTAACTGTACTGCCTACTTTAGCTACCTCTGTTGTTATTTGCAGGTTAGTAACATCTCCTAGCTATCAAGATCTTACAAAACACAGGAAAGTATGAGCACTTCCCTGCACAACATTCAAGGGTGCCCTCTTAGTCTTAGGCAGTTCTTTTAGCTATGAGTTATATTGATATTTCTCTGCACAAATCATTTGTTCAATTAATACACACATTCATGACATGCACAGATTGAGAGGATATGAAACTATCTATTTACAATTGCAGATCCATGTAAATCAAAAGAAATTTGACATTGATTAAAAGTGTTCATTTCCGCATGGATCTACTTCAAAGTAGGTCATATACTAGGTCCTTTTTTCGAGTTGAATATTTGTCAGTGTTTAGTCACAAGCTGCATCCATTTGTTTTTAGGGGAGGGGGGGGGGGGGGTGTCATATTTTGTCAAAGATACAGGAATGGGGCTATGGTTGAGATTGAGTTACTGTAGGGTTAGGGATATGAATAGTGTTTGATCCGGGGTTGAATTTAGAAACTTAGAAACTTGTATTTACTGTGGAGCATGTATTGTACAAGCGATGGTGTAGAGAACATCTGGCCAAAGTATTACCATCAAAACCTGAATGCCTGTCACTCGCTTCATTCCGTTTCCGAAAGGTATTCATTCAGCGGAATAATTGATGAAATGATTGGCAGCTAGGACATGAAGTAGAAGTCCGAAGCTGGCTGGAGTGACCTCCATGAATGCTTCCAGCTCAGTAGAGTAACATGGCTAGACTGTACCTCTCATGGTCAACTGCGGGTCAACACCAGGTCACTCGTTTGCTACATGATCGTTACATATGGAGTACCTGGCCATTAGACTTAGCCCCCCTGTAGACAAAATTAAGTACTTCCTTCAGACTCTTTAGTGGCAGAAAACTTAAAGTTGAATGTCAAACTCTGTGCTAGTAACATCATGTAATGAAAACAAAGCATTTTGATGGATTATAGAATACTATGTATTAAAAAAAGATATCCAAGAAATGGAACCTATGGACGTGAACTTAACAATATGATGAGTAGTTCTCTATGAAAGAAATAGACCCCAGTGATAAGAATGTAAACCAAAATTTTAAGTTATGATTGTCTATAGTTGCAATTGTTTCAGTTGGTAGAAATAATTTAATCATAACCCTAAGAGCCGGTTCTGTGCACTAATTTCCTATACTTAGTTTCATATGTATGTATATGGAAAGCTTCTGGTTTCTACCAAGGTTTTTGGGTATTGTTTAAGGCTTGCTTTTACAATGGATTAAGAATAAGCCCTATTGTATAAATGCCCTTCAATATCATTTGAGGGCCATGTGTTAAGACCAGTAGACAATGTCAAGAGTCTTGGTATTATTCGCAATCAGAATCTGTTAATGATTGATAAAGTACCAGTAAGTAAGATTGGCTGTGCACTGTGCAGCCACCTTTTGAGCTCACAAGCAGCAATCTCCTACATTTTACAATTACAAACTACAGGAGAGAGTACATCCCTAAACAGTAAATCTTGCATCAAGTTTTCAACGTGCTTCTCACCAATCATCATAGAGGCATTGACTCCATCCAGACCAAGGGACCAATAAGCAGGAGTGGTAATAACTTCCTTGCCCTTGCCCGGTTTCCTATACCCCTGCTCTAGATCGATGCATTCACACTGATGAAAATAGATCAGAAGTCAAAATAGTTTGCAGTCTGCTTGAGTGTTACCTATCTTTTTTTGGATTGAGTTTGGAATTCATTTTCATCCATGAGTATAGTGGAGCACTCTGATTTTTTTAATTTTTTTTATAAGCCTAAATTACAAAAATTACTGAAAAGAAATAAGCCACATATGACTAGGTTGGTAGATGTTACTAAAACTCATAAATATCCTTGGTATTGTGACACTTGTTCCACAATAATTGCTCCTCAGTAAAACTTAATTTGCTAGCTGAATTCTTAACTTCAACTTCTGACCGAACACTCAACCTTAACCTTTCCCTAAACCAAAACCCAACCTAAAATCAATATGCAACACTAACCACAAGCCTACATTTTTGATTAAATATTATGAATTAACAGAAGAAATGTTATGTCACCTTCTGGATGAATATTCAGCAGGAAATCTTGTAGAGGCATTTTGGACGAGGAGTCAAATTAGGGGGATTGCGATAGGAGTCTCTATACTACACATTTAGAAATCAACTTCTTGAATCTCTTTCTTTTTCTTCTAATACTAGCTGGCAACCTAAAAAAGAATGAATCTAAGAGCTTGCATGTTTTACATTACAGTCATCTGTTAAGCGTCATTGTTGCCCTGAATGAGCTTACTCAAGCTAAAGAGCATTAGTCTAGAGTTTATTTGTTTACACTCCAACGCATTCACAAATACACTTGAAAAGACAAGTTCAATGTTTGAACATAGCTTAATGTTCCCCTAATATGGTATTCACATTTTTAAAGGTAATATCTTGTGCATTTTCTGTTAAAGGTAGAATTCAGGTTTTGTAAAAAACTGATAGAAGCACTGATTGTAAATTGGAAAGAAAAGCCCTGAAAAAAATAATCATGATTTATTGATGAAATGATAAGTGTATCTGAATAGTTATTGTATGTCAGGATCCATGGTTATTGGTAAAATGAGACTGGACAAAAATTAAAGTGAAACACTCTCAGTGCAACTTTTTTTCTTCTTCTTGTGTGTGGATATATAGCCTTGTTCTGACACAGCAAAGGCAAAGGTCAAAATAGTTTACTGAAGTCAAATTTCTGGGACAAATTGAACCAGAAAATAAAAGTACAGAGAAAGACCAAAAGCTTATTGGGTTGAAGGCCAGAGCTTGTAACAGGAGCCCTCGCTTGACCTAAACCATACATCAAAGTAGACCTATCAGTTAAAAAAGAGCAATCAATTGTACTGAAAGCATATTGAGTTAATGACCATGTAATTGCCAGCTGATGATCAAATTACTGACCAAAACTTGTCGAATATTTAAGGGTGTATAGCAGTTTGAATATAATTTTTACACAAACACAACACATAACACAATCTTATTTTTCACAACAAAATATAGATACATGGTTATGTTAATTGTTGTTTTTGTTGTTGTTGTTGTGTAGTCTATGATTTATCTCGTTCTGAAATTTCAATGAGAAATGAAAACTCACGGTGTAATCAAAATCATATTTTGGATCTGAATTTTGGGTCAAGTATTTCTTTTGTGAAAAAGATTTACCATTGCATTGATCTGCATAAATATAAGTTTTGGTGTTCAGTTGATTACTCTCAATGACAATATAAGGTGTTAATCATGGATTTGGTATTTATATGGTCTCCCATTAAAAAAAAGCTGCTTAACACTACAGCATGATATTTTGTTTTGTATCTTTCAAATTCTTTTAAGTAGTTCATGGCCATTATCTTCACACTCCTGGCTGTCTTTAAGCTGTAAAAGTATGCAGTCAGTCAGTTAAACAAAGAGAATTTTGAAGGAAGCTACAAAGACATATCTTTTGAATTATTCCTTTTGTTGTGGTATTCATTTTCATGCTACATGAAAGCTTGTGGTTTTGCTAGTGACTTAACTTCCCCCATTGTCACATTTTGGGTTCAAATGTACTATTTTCTTCTGACATGCAAGCAATAAAGGCCATATTTTATTAGTTGTTCTGATGAATTTCACATTGCAAGAAAAAAAGTTATCAAATCAATGCTAAATATTGAGGCAAATATCATAAAACTGTGACAAAAGTAGCAATTAAATTGCATAACCATATCCAACTGCATTTGCTTTCCAAAATAAAAAAGCACACAAACTAACTATATTTAAGCTAGCTGTTAAAATCACTCTCAGTGATTGCAAGCAATCTTACAAATTTTAGGTTTTTTGAAACGTGGCGGTTTATAATTTCAAGGTTGAACCACACAAACATTTCCACAAGTGTTGATGGGATTATCTGAATTAAGCAGAAATGAAAACAGAATTACTCTAAATGAAGGTAATCTCTAAATTACTTGCAATATCACCAATTTTTTAAAGAAACCATCCGCTGGCTTAACCCTAGAATTAGTTGTAATCTGATTCCTTAAAATACTTCGCTTATTGTCTGCCATGGTATTTGCTGTAAAAGTATTTGACAGGAATCTGGCCATTCCTAATAATTTTATAGTGTAAGATTTATTTCTGATTGTTCATGTCAAAAGAATTATGACTGATTATAAATCCCTTTGGAATGCTCTTAAACTCTTACAAAATATTAGAGTAGAAAAGGTTCTCTGAGATTTTTGTTTTGGTGGGAATTAATTCTGGCGGTTTTATGCCAGGTTGAGTTGAAGTAATGGATGGCTTTTCCTTTTGAAGTTCAGGCAATGAACAAAGGAGAATTCTTTCTTGTGGTTCCATGCTGAGGTGGAACGATGTGATGACTTTTCTTGAATAAAAGAGTTTGGTTTTTCTAGAATAAAAACTTTTTTGTAGAAGAAAAAATGCAGTGGCATGAGAGATGTTTGGTATGTGATGGTCTTGAATGAGTGTTTAAGGTCTATAGTGGGGTAGAGTTCCACCCACCAGACCTCTATTCATCAAGCAGCCATTTGGGGTCTCGTTTATCTCGATGACTCATGGCCTACACAAACACGTATGAATGGAGCACACTGTGTTTATGTTTACAGTCTGTCAGACATTTATTCATATGACAGACATTTATTCAAATGACAATCCAAAAATAGCCCAAACTTATTAGGAATTATGTCAAAAAAGTTTTGAAGAAGTGAAAAATGCACTGTGTGTTTCATTCTTGTTGGAGGAGTCATCAAGTCGCGAAAAAGAAATTTAACTGGCCGTATCTTTTCTTTGTACTGAGATGAATAAAGGGAATGATGAGGAATAATATAAAGAGGAATAACCACTGTAACCACAGAATATATTCATTGTAATGGAAGAAGATTGATCACTTCTTTGAACAGTTAAAGATACCATCCAAATGACACCCACTCCCCAGAAAAAACATTGAAAAGTAGAAATGAGAAAAGTTTTGCGGTTTAAACAGAAGGATCAGTCCAAATCTTTCTCATATGAAGAAGAGTTTTGTTGTTGTATGTTTTCAAATATTATTTTATTGGGTTGAAATTAACCCAAGGTCTTTGGTTTGACAGGCAGAAATTTTACTGACTAAGCCAACTCGCCTCCTAAAACAAAATATCCTTCTCAATGTTACTGTTATTGTGAGTGATCAACTAATCTTGGTAAGATGTTGAAGTAGAATACATATAAAGCATGGCATTTTCTTGTATCCCAGTCTTGTTACACCCGACTTCTCTAAAGTAACTTCAGACTGCACTAGCTGGAGGAACAGCATTAGTACCACCTTAAAAAAAAGTAATTATTGTGCAGAATATATACATATACGATCACCTGATTTGGATAAACTTGTCTACTGGTAAATAGCAATTCAATAATTATTTTAAAAAATAATCATGGTTTAAGGAACTGTGAAGTTTGAACATTTACTGGTGATATATATAATTTTAATTACTATTAAAATGTAATTCTCATAGAGTTTCAACTTGACCTACCACTAAATTTGTATTATATTTTAAATTTCTTTTCTGTTTGAATCAGGACGATAAAAATGGAGTAAAAGTACAAAGAAACTTCCTCACTTTCAGCTTTAAGCAACCAAACTTGCAACAATACCGACTTCTGTAAACCGGCTGTGAAAAAAGGGGGAAAATGGGAAGTTTTGCTAAAGTCCCGCATGTTGACAGAGTCACATGTATGTTTGCTAAGGTCCCTTAAGTCAGTGTGGAACCAGTGTTCCGAGTGAAAGTGATACGCCTCCAAACAATGGATCTAATCATTACCTCTTTTGGTTCCGTCAAGTACCTCCCTGACATGCAATCTCTTCCATACTCTGAGGCGAATCAAATAGGATTGTTTAGTGTGCACTCCATCATTAATTCTTGTTCTCCTCTAATAAACTTATGCTCAAATCTATTAGACTTCAAATTACATCTTTATGAGAAAGTTGTTTTCTTGTCTGGGGAAGTTTATAAGCCTGAAAGTGCAAGATGTGTCAAGACTATAAAAGGTTCCACATGTCGATTAGGATTAAGAAGAAAGTGTACTGCCACGTCCAAGTTTGGGTTGCTTGCATTTTCTGTCTTAGAATCTGTGGATTACTTTTAGAAATTGGCCCGTGGTATAATTTGTGTTTCCTTCATAACCCAATTTTATATATGTCACTTGCCTTGATTGAAGGTAAATGATTGAAACAAAACTCCTATGTGACTTTAAAAAGCTGCCTGTGTGTGGTCTGATATATTTTGGGTAAATTTTTATGAAAAATCCCCATTGATTTGATTTAGCTAATATTAATCAAACCAAAGATTCCCCCACTTTTCCAATTA
Source organism: Strongylocentrotus droebachiensis (assembly GCA_035222895.1). Taxonomy (NCBI): domain Eukaryota; kingdom Metazoa; phylum Echinodermata; class Echinoidea; order Camarodonta; family Strongylocentrotidae; genus Strongylocentrotus; species Strongylocentrotus droebachiensis. The sequence continues at coordinate 920,606 of JAVYIG010000097.1, forward strand.
GCAGTGGCGTGAGTCACATCTAGTTCTACTGTGGAGAGAGACCTTGCGTTAGAACTGTTTAGCTGGGAGGTACATACATACCCCTTTAAAGTTACCACAGCAAAATGGTATCTGTCCTTATGGTATCTTCCAAATTGGCCTCATTATGACTTCTTGAAATTAGGCCCACTTGAAATTAGATAATTGGCTTTCGATCTCAGCACACAATCGATCTTGCTCAAGGTAATGCAATTTGTTAAGATAACTTTAAATTTGTTTGTTGTAAGGCCAAAGCAATAAATATTTGCATTTTAATCTGCACTAATATCAATTTATTTTGAATGACTATGAGAATGCTTTCAAGGTAGATCAAATCATCTTATATGGTCCAGATTAGTCCTACTTTAATAATATAGTCATTTATTACCTGTGTATACTGAATTTACATTTCTTTTGTATTTAGGTCATCTTGTCATTAGCTCATGTGCAGTGAGTTGATCCATCCATGACTGCTTCTACCTTTTGCATTAATCTAATGAAGAAGCTTTGAAAGTTAATTAAGAGCATCAGATCTCTCCAAGGGTGTGTCCTGGCACCCATGCACTCTACCTTAGCCCCCCCCTCCCATCCAACCAGCAATAAGATGGTGGTGGGGTGGGATGGATACCAGACCATTCCCCAGCTTGCTACTGTACCATCCTAATCAGTGCAGTCATAACATGCCCCCATGTTGACCCCATAATGGTTTCTGGTCTGGTCTGGGCCTCAGCAGATATCTTACCCATGATGATTTTGGCACCGTGCCCTGCCCTGTCTACCAACCTCCCAACCATCTCAAGACTTCCAGTGCCAGCTTATCCCAAGATGGTAGACAAGTATGCCCCCTGGTCGCATCTTACTAGTCCACTGAAATTGAAATCTTTATCCCTCCTCAGGAAGTGGGTAGAACTTTATCCACCATGTGATGGAATTTCAGACCTGAGCAGGTTTTTGCTTTTTTCATGATCATCGTTATGTTGTAATTTTGATAAAGGATGCATGAAAGGGATTTCTATTCGGTGTTTCATACCCTCAATCCAATGATAAATTATTATTTATTATTATTAATACTAGAGCTTATGATTTCAGTCATTTGCAGACAGCGATGTGTCATCAGTGATTCATTGGTTTCTGAATTAAACCGTATTCAATCGCATATTGTTATTTCTTCAAGGTGACATAAATGTTTAAATGGAATGGAAAAATTAATCAGACTTACATTATACCTATAAGACCATGAGCTAGAAGTGAACAATGAAAGAAATGACGATATTGAACAACATTGTCTTGACCTACTTTCTTTGAATTTTTTTACTGACACGATGAAAACTAAAGGAAGGAAAGATGACCCATTTTTTCATTGAAATAGGATAAGTTTGAGTTACATGAAGCAGTGTAGCCATCCATGTCTCTGGTGACGAAGGAAGGTAGTGACGCCTCTACAATGGCTGGAATCCTGACTATGTCATCTATGTACTCGCACCGCTCCTACATGTCACTATCATTCTCAACATCGGCTTGATTCCTGCGTCACACCCCCCTCTCATGTCCCGACATCACTTTATCCGCGCCTTAATGGACCTGACTGGGCTGGTAGAGCCATCAGACAAAACCAGTCAATTAACAAATGTACATCATCATGTCAAGCTGGGGGAACACGTCCATGTGTATCTATGTTTATTAAAGAAAAGGCTGTGGAAGACGCCACTGTATTGCTGTGTTTCAATTCATTCAGTCTAAATTTAGCGCCATTAGGGCAGTAGTGTGTATTGGAAAGGGGTTTGCAAATGAATAAATACCCTATATTGATTAAAACCTCAGGGGGAAGGACTTGAAAGAGATACCCTTAAACAGGAAGTTCACCCTGATATTATCTTTGTTTTGATTAAAGCAGAAAAGAAAGAAATAAGTGAAAGCTTGAGCAATATCCGATTAGAAATAGGAAAGTTATGATTTTTGAAGTTGTAATCAGTAAAACACCAATTGGTAATATACTGTGATGTATTTTGCGAGCTCCTCTCCAATTTGCTCTGTACAGAAAATTTCATTAACTTTAGTTTTCGTAGTAATTGGTTTACTTAATTTTATTGATCGTAACTTCAATATTCATCACTTTCTTATTTTTAATCGGTTTTTGCTCTAACTTTCACTGACATGTTTTTCTCATTTTTCTGCTTCTATTTAAAGCAACTTAATATCAGAGTGGGCTATAAAAGTAATACAAAACACAAACAAACACAAAACAAATCAAAACAAACTGAAAAACAATTGGTTGCCTATTTCATTTAAGCCATTGCCCTCTCATCTAATTTTCCATTTCCAAAGTAGACACCAGAGAATCACAGAACAAAGTGATCTCATTCAATAGAAGGGTGTTGTTCAAGGATTTATTGTATTTTGTTCTACTGATTAGATAAAGTATCAGCATTACCCCCTAGCATCAATACTTTAGGAGTCTGTCTTAAGTAATGGAATTACAGATCATCCTACAACTGTCTATGTTCATTTATAATCTCACAATTGAGATCCATCCTTAATCCATGTCTGCAACATGTCTGATTCAGAGTCGGTGCGAGTGAATCATGGTTGAGATCGACGCACATTGTGGTTAATGTTCTATTGTCCTACATCACGCACATCTGATTATTTTGTCGGTGAGCTGCCCTCTGTAGACGCCCATGTGAGGACAGAGAACATTGGTGTGGTCATGTTTTATCTTGGTTGATAGATGATCATTCCGTGCAGCTCCCAGATCTGGCCTTCCTTTGCCTGAATTTGTTTCAGATGAAAGATAATTAAGACTTTCCGTGTTTACTCCGTAATGTGATACATTCATTGTTCTATAATTGAGTTAGGAAAGTCATCTATTTGCAACTGAAAGTATTCATTACAGAAAAGTTCAACAACAAAGAAAATGTCTTTAGGGATCTTTTTTTTTAATCGTGGATCCTTTTTATCTAACCATACTTGTTTTCTCAATCTTGAAGGCCTAAAGTCTGAGCTTGTTTACTTAGAATTTAAATCTGATTAATCTCCAATATGTTTGTTTGTATGTTTAAGTGATGATAATCATCATTACCTTTGTGTTGTAATTTGTAAAGTTTGATTGCTAAATGTCTCCTTCATTGGAGGCTAATTGGTGGTAAATTGCTCTGAGATTGGCTGACCTCGTTAAGAATGCTCAGTGTCATCCTTTGTAACTCCACCTCTGTATTTGTATTTCCGTCTTATTATTTGCAAACTTGTAACAGTTTAGTCCCTAAAGAATTAATACTATATAGAAATTATTTGATAGCGTACAACAAAAACTTTAATCTGCCTTTTGGGATAGATTGTGACCCTTTCGAAAGGCTTTATACAGTTTCTACGTTCTTACTCAAGCTTCCTTTGAGGGTAAGTGTAAAGGTGTCAGATATCAATCCGGAGCTTTGGGCATTGACACATACAGTGTACTGACCCTGATCTGGTCCGGATTGGGGAAGAGGGTAATTTTAGGCTTACAATCTTATCCCTTTCTTTGATTTTTGACCAAGATGCTCAATGACTGGTCTGTCTTAATTTGGTCCTGAAGGTTTCTAGGCTCGTTAAGATGCTAGTAACCTCAGCTACAATGCCAAGCTCTACTATGAGCAGTTATTGCAGTGATGATACAATTATCAGGTATTTTGAAGAGATGGTTCAGTTATGGTTTACACAAAAAAAATATTATTCTTTGTTTGTCACTTTTGAAGAATATGATAGTAGAAATATACCCTGGAAAGCATTGTTTCTCAAATGCCCTCATATTCAAAATATGGCATGAAAAAGCTGAACAATTTGGACCAATCGTTCATGCTACATGTCTGTGTAGCCCATTATACCGATTTCTATGTAAATTCGCTCTAGATTTTCAGCAAGATTTGTTCCAAAACCTTTGTTTTGCCTAATCAATCTTTTCTGATTACTTCCTGACAGTTTCCTTTACAATGTAATTGCCCGACCAGTACTCAACTTTATTTATAAGAAAACACAGTTTGACGATCCGCAGGTCCAAGTCATCACATATAACCTTGTATAAATTAAACGCTAAATTAAGCATTGCCTTGTGGTGATTGAGAGGAATTTATGACTCCACAGTTATCTGATTTCTTAATTGATTGTCTGTCTAAATTTGTTTACTATTTTTATTGATGGAAGTGTTGTAGATATTACCATGAGGCAAGGCAAAAGCAATCATTAGTTCAATCCTAAATAATAATTCATTATCTTTAAATGGGTGTATTTATTCTGTACAAATTTTCAATTTAGAAGTTGGTAAAGTGATATATGGGAAGCCCGAATGTGCTTTCTTGTGCAAAGCGGTTCACCTCGTTTATCTTAAAATGTCAATGCCCACTCATTGCTCTGCTCTTGTATTATCATGATTGATGCTTAAAGGACAATTTTAGGTTTTTTGGGAGATAAGATAGATCAAATTCATCCAGGCAAAATGATCAAAAAGAAGAATGAAAATGAATGAAAAAAGAAAGGAAAACAAAACAAAACAAAACAAAAGAAAACAAAAGAAATGCAGAGTGACATGTTCTTTAAAGAAACAGTGGTTGATAATCAATGCCAGTTACAATTCTTGGCCTTTGCCAAACAGATTTAGTAAACACAGAAATGAAAAGCAGACTTCATGTGACACATTAAAATAATGATTGTTTTTTCAGAAACCATCTGGTAGACCTATGCATTTGAAGCATATACAACATTATAGATTTAATCATAACTCAATACCCTTTCACTTTCAAGTTAAAATCTTTAAACCTACCTCCAACTCTGGAGAGCTCATCATATTTCAGCAACTGATCTTACCTTAAGTATAAGCGAATAGCATTAGTTCTTGCATGAGGTCTAGACAGGAGTTCTACTTCGTGATGTTGTGTGGACAGAAATGTAAATGGCTAAATTTAGAAAAAAATCTTCATAAACTTCTGCACATCTTCAGGGGTGTTGCTAGAACATGGTAGAAGGTATGAGGGAGGGGTGCACTTTTTCAACCCATGCCCCCTCCCCATGCCCCCTCCCCCTCCCCCTCCCCCTCCCCCTCCCCCTCCCCCTCCCCCCTCCCCCTCCCCCTCCCCCTCCCCCTCCCCCCCCCCCCTCCCCCTCCCCCTCCCCCCTCCCCCTCCCCCATGCCCCCTCCTCTGGCTTCTTCTCATTACCTACATGCATTTTATAGGATCATGTGTGGTAAACAAGATTGAGAGCACTTGAAATTTTGTGCTGATATCATGACAGTGACATGGAGGACCTACATGTACACGTCTGGTGAAAAGTTGAAAGACGAAAGGATGTTAGCCATGGCTGAAGGCTTTGCAGTGCTGTGACCCTTTCGACTACCCATACTTGGTCTCTTGCATCTTTCTCTCAGATAGTAGAAAGTAGAACCTTCCCAGGGTTGTACTGTGAACTTATTTTACCGTTTGAATATGACTTTAGGTATAGGAAATATACCATAATGATGTATTCTTGCCTAATGTGTAAATTCCTATTCAAATGATATATAAATATAATAGAGTGGTTGTGTTAATGCGAAATGTACATCCAGCTCAGCACTGGGAGACACATTTGTCAGTTAAAAATCTGGGTAAATGTATTCTCTAGAAAATTTGATCATGATTGCTGTAAAATGTGTGTCATTCTGTGATATAGATCCTCTAAAGATGAGTACCAAGTTGAAACACAAAAATATGGAGGAACTTACCTTGTGATATTTGGCTGAGAATTATCCAGGCACTATACAAACTGGCAGTCAGTCCTGGATGCCTTGAAGGAGGAAGGGAGAGAGGGTATAGGAAGAGGCTTGTGAAGAGCGGAAAACTGGAGATGAAACTTGGGAAGGGTCACTTGCAGAAAGGAAGAAAAGAAAGAAAAACTTTGTGAGCTGTGAGATTAGGTTTCAGGAGACAGATTTGAATATTAGGTCATCCAACTCATGATGCTCTTGTTCTGTTTCTCTTAACTTCTTACATCGTTAGCAGGGGGAGTTGATGGGATGAAATTGACTTTTAGGTGTGGTTTAGCCAACATATTATCCCACAACTGTTTTGTGAGAAGGTTTTAAGAATTACAATTCAGAGAGTGAATAGCATATTTATACAGAAGTGAGAGAGAAATGAATCAAGATAGATTGAGAGAAAAGGAGAGGGATGGTGGGGGATAAAGAGAAGAGAGAGAGAGAGAGAGAGAGAGAGGGGAGAGAGAGAGAGAGAGAGAGAGAGGGGGGGGGGGGAGAAATGAAGAAAGTAAGAGGCAGTTGGAAACAAGTTGAAAAAACAAGGATGGACTTTTAACACATTTCATAAAAGAAGCAATTTGTCATGATTTAAGGACTCTAATCACAAGTGTCCAGGGAGTCATAAGATTAGCTTCGTAATCCTCATTTAATTGCTGCATAACATTGCATAACTACCGGCAGGCAACACTTTATACTTATCATACTTATCCATGTAAAGGCTTATTATTGTAAAGTTGTAAAATATCATCGCACAATTACCCACAACAATTAATTGGTGAGGGTTAGATGAAATTAAATTTGATTTATGTGTGGATGAAGTCATTCCTAAGCTCTGATATCATGTAACTGATCACTTTGAATTGGAATAGAGTGGTGTAATTATGCTTAGAAGTCAAACCAAATGGTGTTTTTCACTCAATTAATTTCTAGACCTACGTGACCGAAGAAGGGGAGATGATCTGTTACAAGGTCTGTAAAAGAGGTATATCAAAGAATCGTCCTGTGATTACTTCTCCGAATCTTATGTTAATCTGATGATGGCTTGACTCTATTATCGCATTACTCCCATGGACATTAATACCTTCTGGTATCCTGTTACTTTTCTGGTGTTAATTGACGTTGGATTTCTGGTATTGTGTCTCAGACCTCATTTTTTACACCAGCTTGCAATTGAGTCATCTCTGTAGGCCTACATGCAGGAATCTAGGCAGGAATAGACGAGTTATGAATCTGTTATGAGCTTTTAAGTGTGATTATATTCCGTCACAAAACCTACAGCTCCATTCTTAGCAAGGGTGAATTATTGAATGTACTGATATAATAAACATCATTCTCTTGTCAGTCAAGCACATGCAACAATTTTTGGCAATCCCCAAATGTTATAATTGGGCACTAGGCTACACAGTAACGTAAATAGTTCTAAATTTTAAGACATACCCTATATCCTACACTGCCTTATGGTATAAGTTATAATTGTCAATGTCATGTGTTTAGATAAGATGCTATGCCTATGGAACGTTCAATGTTATGATGTAAAGCATGCGCCAGGAAAGGCCAAATGTGAACCCAGCTTTTTCCTTCAAAATATTTTGGAGGAAGTTCCTGGCACTTGTGAGTAGTTCTTAGCCTGGAGCCTTTGGAACGTAGGTAAAAGGATACCATAGATAGGAAGTGAGTTGGTGAGGAGAATCCATGATATCATTTTCCCAGCGTGGTCCAATTATCCAACCTTATTAGTCAGTTAGAGTCACTATATCCAGAAAAGAGGTTGTTCGAATCAATCGCGATAGTTTATTTTGATTCGAGTTCGGAAAGGATTTAGAAGTATTGTGCAGATAAACTTATATAGAGAGGGGGAATTTATATGAATGTCGGTACAGAAGCAGAACCTCATAATTTTATGATGACGATTCTGAAATTTCTGACAGTTTCTTTTGCATCTATTTGTGCAATATCTTTTGTTACAGATAATCTGTATTTTATTTTATTAGTAAGTCCAATAGGTTAACAATTATTGAATGAATGAATGAACCATTCAATGGAATAAATATAGCAATAGGAAATTATTGATTGATTGAGCAATAACTGGACCAGTGAATCAATTGGCCAATCAATCAATTAGTCACAGGCCAGATCATCCAATCAATACAATTGATCATCATCTCTATTTCTCTTCATTTTACTTACAAATTGAATTTCTATACTTGCCTATGCTTATATCAATCAATCAAGTTTATTCAATATTTCTTCACAAAGAGCAGTAGTATTATAGTGCTGTCCATCTGGGCGCCGTTTCTCGGAACTGTTATTACAAGTCAAACTTTTTAGACTTCCCATAGGATCATGTAGTACAGAAGTAAAACACGTTTCTATGAGATGTCCACGAACTCTGACTTATTATGGTTTGGGGAAATTAGCTCCTTCACTAGAAAATACAGCTGATAAAGAATAACCGTCTGCTGAGCATGTCCACAATCTATTGGTGATTTGTAGGACGGCAGGTCACAATGAAATGTGAAGATTTGCTCTGATTCAGCATTGATCTCCTTCATCTCAGAACGCATATGTTAAAGATTGTTAGCAGTCTGAAGACAAGGGCATGCCCTCTTAAGATCCTCCAGCTGAAAGACACTCATTATGTTCCCAGCATCCCCGAGGAGCCCTGATTCCTCAACTCGGACCTTCGCTGGTAAGATGTTTATCTTCATTTAGCGGGAGATTTAGGGTCTGGAGACAGGAAGAGAGCCGAAGAAGGAAATCTTTGTGGAGCGCATCTCTCCTGATGATACCTGAAGCTTCTCAATTGGAAGAAAATCTGCTGTTGTAGTGATAGTTGTGCATGGCAACCTATATTCTTTAATGGGATAATATGGAGGATAATGGCTATGTATTATGTCTTTGTTATGATAAAGATGGGGTTCTCTTTTGTAAGGCATATGCATGTGCTCAGAGCAGACTTTGCCATAATTAGATCTCTATTTTTAGCGCACTAAAATAGTTTCCAGAACAGGAGAGGGTTGAATGTAATGTAATGTCTATATTATCATTAATACCACTTGGGTATTGATCATGGTTATGGTAAGTCTCCTACTACAAGGGTTAAAAAGAATATAGAGATAGCCAGCTAGAGAAGTGGAACTGGAAAGTGTCACCACCAACAAGTAAAAAACTCCATTCTTCGGCCAACTTGCTCGTTCATAGCACAAGATTTGCAAAGAAATATTATTGCCATAGTACACTTACCTACTCTTATTGGCATTAAAAAATGAAAATGCAGATTCAACCTGAAGACATTTCTTGATAAAACTTAAATCATTACAACAACAAAACAAAAAATCATCAATTGCCTTTCACAAGAAGCAACATATATAGCAACATGAGGCAGACGATTGTAGTAAACTGCTATTCCAGGTTGTCGATCAACAGGAAAATCAGTTAGTGTTCTATCCCACAAAGTACATGACAATGATAATCCAGACACTGCATGTCAGGTGGAATAATGTCTGAGGTAGATGGAGGATATAGAAGAAGACAGTGTGGTTGATATATTGACGTAATTAGTGGTATGAACTCTGTGAACTCTTAGATAAATTGATCATCTTTCTTGTTAGTGCATCATTAGAGAGACACAAGGAACTAATGGCATTGATGTATGAGTTTTCTTTTAGAATATCGTCATTATATAGGTGGGGGGAATTCAATACATACGAAACTTCATTTATTTTGCTTCAAAGAAAAGAATGTACATCACATAAACTTGTGTTTTATACGCATTCATGAATGCCTCAAAGTTCATTGGAGCGAATATATCATAGTCATCGCGAGTCTGAACATTCTTGTTTACTTAAATATGAAATTCATGAGCAATGTATGTTTACCCAAGAAATTGTTATAGGGTCTAGATTTCCTAAATAAACAGTTGTTGAGAGAAAGGTATATATTGACATTTCAAATCAGTATCTACAAGCATGATGTTATCTTTCAAAGGGGAGAAGTACTTTGCAATGCTCTGTGAAGTCAAGTCTGTCTGTCTGTCTGTCTGTCTCTTGGTACTATCGGAAACGGTGGGAGCAGATCACTTCCCTCAAAATGCGCAACATTCTCAGCATGTAATTGGCACCTTGTGAGGTCATGCCAATGTTACATTACTACCGACATGTAAAGCTATGTGTGGGACTATACCTCACCCCACATTCCTGTGATTAGGGGCAGAATACAGCTGCTGTAATGCTCTCAGCGGGATCTAGTCTATCGGCCCGCGAAGAGCTCAACCTCACTCACAGTCACTTCACATCAAAGCCAGGGAGCTTGCCTCCTCATGTTATGTTTTCTATCCATTGAGCTCTATCTACTTTACTGGTAGCATCCACAACATGCCATCATGTTGTTTTCTTATGCTATCAAAACTTACCTTCAGTTTAAAGGTAACCCTGGAATGGAGTGGGCCGAGGAAACATTGATGATATCTCTGAGAGCTAGATGGGTTTGTTTTTGTTTAAAGTTTGCAACATTGTGGCCCCATTCTTTAGGAAATCCTTGAAAAAAAAGGGACATCTTAGGGTATATTATCGGTGGTTTTCAAGAATCGACATAGGCGTGCAGCTTATGTAAGCTTTAAGTGCAGGAGATATATCAGTTCGCTAAACCAGAGACAATATATTCAGTTATTAACAATTTCCTTCATTTATATGCTTTAATATTTTCATATTACAGGTGTAAATTACAATTCTGTAAATCGATCAATCAGTCTGCTTTAGTTCTAACATCCAAAGGCGATTGGTACAACAACAAAAATTGTGATTGCTTCTTGAGAAAGAAACATTGCTTTTTAGCAGATTTCAATTCTGACACTCCTGAGTTTATTTTCCACGTAAGTGATTAAGACAGAGAGGTAAACTAGGAAATGAGGGCTCCACTCATTTTAGGCCCCGCCCTGCTTATTGACCTTCAAAATTGACCCCTAAGAATGAAGTAATTGAACTCTCAGCGGGCACTGGGAAACTTGTGGTTAGCAAATTAGCACCACTGGTTGATCCTTATTTCCATTCTTACGAAGAATTAACAATACCTTATGTTAAAAACATGTGGTTTTGTTTGATATTTATGCAATTTTGGGAATTTCAGAGAACAACATGTAAAATCTTGAGATATCTATTTCGATATAAAAACTCTGTGATGGTGGTATAGGTATAAAACCACTTGGTTATTCAATGTATCAGTTGACCGTGGAGTGATCTCTCAAACAATAGGGGGGGGGGGGGGGGGGGGGCTCAATAATTTCATTGTTGACATTTTTACTGTTGACAGGGTGAAAAGGTAATGTACTTCCTCATTAAAGAGAAGGTTGAGTTCTGGGAAGAGGTGAAAAATAATTTGTGAGCATTACTCATTCTTATTATGCAAGTGTGGAAGAACATCAGATAAGACATGTTCCCTGAAAAGCATGGCTCTTCAAATGCCTTCATATTCTAAATATGCATGTAACATCGTAAAAATCGGGGGGCCGGCTTTTTACGCCACGTGTTCGTGTAGTCCCATATACATCTTTCTGTGTACAGTGTTTGTAACTTTACCAAGACTTGGCCAAATTTCTTATCATTTTGATGATTCCAGAACCTTGCAATACACACAAATTCTTATATGCTAGATGATCAACCTTTTCTGGTCGGTTCCACACCGTTTCTTTCACAATGCAATCGCATGACCAGAACTCAACTTCATCTTTAAGCAAACACAGTCACTCTTTTCACATATTCATGGCTCCAAGTGAACGTGTACATTGCATCTACAAATACATCTTCATAAGATGTAGAAGAATTGTCGGCCAGTCTTCAAATTCTGCATTTATCACATGGCACCTACACCAAGCACCACATCCCCCTTTAAATTCCTGAGGAATCCTCCCAAGTAAACTGTGGTCTACCACTGGTTGGTTGTCTGCATGATATATGATTTAGGGAGCAACCCAAATAAACTTTGCTAGGCTAGTTTGAGCTGGCCAACCTGGTCGTGGCATGCTAACTACCCCCAACAAGAATGCTCCAGGATTTAATTCAGCCTGACCCAGATTGAGCGGTGGAAAAGTGTCACGGTGACAGGCCCCTCCACACATCACACATGTCCCTCTCGCTCCCTACCCCACTTTTTTCCCTTCATTTTGAAGGATGTACTCATGTTGTGTGGGGGATTTATGTGGGTGTGTATGTGTGTGTGTACGTGTTTGTAACTTTGTGTGTATGAAGAAATAAAAGAGCATGGCTTGTGTCACGTAGCCACGTTTACAAGATTCCAGAATACAGATTCATATCAATGAAATGAATAGTATATATAACCTGAATTTGTATCCCCATGATGTCAAAAGCAATGTCTGTGAGAAACTGATATCTTTATCTTTCCATTCGTATGATAGTACAATGAATTCTAAAAATAAAGATGAATTGGCAGTATCTGTTGGTGTCTAATGTCTAGTGGTCTAAAATGGATATGATATGTAAGATATATACAAACATGACATTGTGGTGCCAAGATTCAGGAATGAAAGAACAATACGCAAGACAATTCAATGTTTTCTCTATTTTTGATGAAAAATGAAGTATATATTAAATACTGATGGCATACTCTCTTTTCGCAAAGGGAATGAATACTCAGAATTTACAGTGTATACAGTGTATACTTGATTTATTTGATGATTAAATATTTACTTTGTATCTGTATTTTTGCAGGGAAGATATATGTCGGTCAGGGCCAGACTGTGACACGTTAGGTAAGTTGTCAAAGTTTCAATTAACTTCTCTCTTCAATATGTCATTACCTATGCAAAATGTATATTAAAGCTTTGAAAAAGCTTATCCCATTGCCTACAGGAACTGGGTGAAACGTGTAGTAAGCTTATAGGGATGAGAAAAGTCAGGAGTCACAGGATTAAGGTACACAGTATACTTGAACATGGTTGTGAAAAAAATGGGACAGCCCATGATGGCATGGCAGCTAATAAGTGAGGATTCAAACTACAGATATCAACCCACCCACTTTGTAAAGAAAGGACCATAACTGTTACATTTGTTATGGTAAAATTATTGGCATTTCGGTATTTGACGGCTTTTGGGCCAGCCATTTGGAGACCTGCCTTGGGTGGGTATCTGGTAGGTGCTTGTTGTGTAAGATGTGCTGTAGATCCTATCCAATGACTTAACTCAAGTGATTATTGTCAGGTCATATGTCTGACTGTCTACAAGTGAATGATCTATGTATGGACAACTAGCCCTATCATATGAATCATAAGATAGGGGAACCCCTAAGGTTTTAATTAATTAATTTGCTAATTAAGCAATTTTCAGATCAGAGGATTACCGGATAGTCATTTAGGATTGATAATGAAACAGAACCTTGATGAGGAAAATCATTGGTACTATTGTTAGTGGTATTTGATATTAGTGAGTTATTTCTGTAAATCTAAAAGGTCATATATAGCCCTAGTTGTGTAATAAGTGGGGAATAGATATCAATGTTTTATTCTGTTTTGTTAAGGGAGATATGTTCAAAGCTTCATAATAGATTCTCTATTGTAGGATTGGTGGTGAGTGTTGAGAATTAATTGAGGCCTGGTAAATGAATTTCACCACGATCCGTGATTATATTGAAATAAGTTAAGTTATAACATAAACAAAAGTACAAATGTGGTGAGGCCGCCTTTGCCAAGACAATTCTCGCTACCCTAAATAGGTACGAAAATCTCGAAATTCGCGAGACGAGGTAATTTTCACTCTCTCGGGTCGTCACTACAACTTCCGGTATAGAGTCCCATCCCAAGTCACGGCCTTCATCCACCCCCATTTTTCAGGGTTCTTACGCTTGGAATCATGAGCCCAGCACTGTGCAGCCTCACAAAAGAAAACCATCGTCACTGATGTCAAAAGACGCAAAAAACAACGAATGAAATGTTCAAATAAACGTTGAAATATTTGCGAAAAAAAAACAAGACCGAGCAGACGACATATTCGGTGCATACGCTATCGCGCCTAGTAATATAGCGCCTGCACAGGAAGCTGTAATGTCGAAAAGCTATCCCATAATGCAATGCGCGTTTTCAGGATTTTCCCCGGGTCTCGGCAGAATCGCTATTTGGGGTAGCGAGAATTGTGGAAGATAGGTTTCATTTTAAAGCTCATGTGAAAGGAGGCTATATCTTCATCAGATATGAAGTAATCATTCTAATGTTCTTATGATTGAAAATGATTTAGAAATACAGTAACTTTTAGTGATACTTAAAGATGGGTATGAATGTTAGATTCCCATTACTACATAGTATGTCATACAAGCACTAGTATTTGTGATCAACAACACTTAAATACCATGCATGTACTGTGACATTTGTATTCAACAAGTCATGTAAGGTTTGGAAGTAAAAGCAAAATGGTAAGCTAGCCCTGATTAAGACTGAAAGGGGATCCATCCCTATGAACATGCATGTGCATCAAAGAATGTCATTATATGAAGCAGGGGAAGATCCAGCAGTCTGAAAAACAAGAGCGGGGGGGGGGGGGGGGGGGGGGGTTTATTGATAATTTTTGAAAAATTCTCTTACAAAAAAAAAATGGTTCTCAGATTTTCAGGTGCCTTTTGGGACTAGAATTTTAATAGGTGGCACGGTTTCTGTTGTGTGCTTGAGGTATGCCACATTGTGTTTCATAAGGTGGGGGGGGGGGGGGGGGCATCTGTCCCTACATCTGCCACTGTTATGGAGCTGTCACTTATATGAGATGGTCTGTTCACATCGATGGCTACCTTTTATAGGATCTCCAGCAGGGAGCTCATTAGTGTGCTGTAGCTCTATGCGAGTTATAATGATGTCAGGAGGGATGGGGGTAAGGAGATTGCAAGAGAGCTGCCTGTCGCACCTAGCTAGCCATGTAATCCCTGCTGAGCTAAATGCTGAGAAACATTGGAGCTGTGTTTACATTCTCAGGATAAGCATGATTCAATTCAGAAACATCTTACATACTGAGAGCGTGGATATCATCTGTTACAGTGTATAGAAGCCAGAAGGACATTAAATCATATAATTTTACACAGTTAATGCCCTTCTGTCTCCAAACATACATGTAGTCATGTTGAGAATGAAAGAAATGGAAGAAATTGTATGGCATGCTTCATGGTACAGGTGTTCACACTTTGCACTGCTCTTCTAATGTAACTTTGGAAGGAAATCAAAACAAAGTGTGAATTGGGATAGAAAATGTTGCACATAGCATTGGCTGAGAAGATGGATAGGTATACCTCAATGTCACATCAAGTCTTCCATGTAATCCCCAATATATTGAATAGCTCAATTTGCTGTAACATGGTGTAATGTGTTTTGGATTAACATGTCTTGTTACCAGATGGCAGTAGGTACTGTAGTCCCACTTCATGTTGGGTGATTGCTTTCTGTCATATTGATATAAACATACTACATGTAGGTGTACCAGTAAATATATATTTAGATTGTTTACTTGCCATATGTTTGTGGATATGTGGTGTGTTTCCATGAAACGAAACATCTAGGCTTTTCACTTATAGTACATGGAGTCAACACAAATAAATGTCGTAATTAATCATTCATATTTTGCTTCAGAGCATTGTCACACACCCCAATGTAACATTTCATATCATGGACAATACTACAGCTAAACAGCAAAAGCTTCACTTTGTACTTTATTAAATAAATGACTCATACATTCAAACTAGTCACATTTTCATTGATTTCGTTAAGAGAAAGAAGATTGTACCCAGCAGTGACATTTGTCTGTCAAGAACTGACATTTGTCCATTAGGCATTGAAAACCAGAAGTGATTCAAATGGGGTAAATATGAGATCACAAGGTTGTCCTTATACAATCATGGGCCGTTGTACTGACCTGTATTAGGTATACTGTGCTAGAAGCTCATAACTGATATTTTACTAACCCGCGAAAAACAAACCAACAAAGAATACCACCCAGTCATCAGCTAATCTTACACCAAGTTCAGAACCCTTATACCCAATGAATGATCACAATTTCCATTTGAGGTTCATGATGTCAATGGGAGATGGAAGGAAGATACATCTGTTAGCAAACTATAATCCTGTATCTTAATCATTCTCCCCCAAGATGAGGAAGCATTGCATTCTAATGAAACCCGTTCCATCCCATTCCAGTGAAACCACCTCCAGGGGTACCTTACATGAATGTGATACCCTTATCAGTTTGGCAGTAATTGGCAATGAACATCGTGAGGGGGAAGGGGGTAGTAGGAATGAAAAGAGAGTTATGATCACTGCTAATGGTGGTAGAATGATGAGGATAAGAAGACCCTGGGAGGTCCCAGGATGGACTTGTCATAAAAACAAACCTCCCCAAAGTTGCCTTCATGTTTAATCAACTAATCTCTTCAATCTCTCGAATATCTCTTTAAGAATATAGTGTATCATCTTTTCCCCAATATTGTATAAAAGATATAAGGAGACTGAATAACATTTATTTTCTGTTATGTCAGAGGTATCACACAGTAACCTTGAACTTTTAAAAGAAGTCTGTTACTCTTAATCCTTTCTGAGGATAGTGCATATGATATATTGTATAGGTTATCAAAGTTAAAATACTTTTAGTATTCTTTCTGTGTTGTTTGTTTTAGGGATACTATTTTAAACATATTTATGGATTTAAGGGAAATAAAGAAACTCACCAAATCTTTGCCTTTGCAAGTCATTCTCCCTCTGTTATCTGTAGAAAAGTATGTTACCTTCTATAACTAGAATAGAAGTTGCTCTAGATTTTCTTTTGTAACAAACACCTGTAGGGAAATGTCATTTATTAGTCGATTACCTACGCTGGCATTAAGGAAAAGCCTGTTCTTTGTGATTCATCAATTGTTCAGTGTTTAAAACATTCTCCTAACGGTTTTTAACACATTTAATGTCCTTGTGATTCAATCAACCTGCTGTTTGTTACTTGATTGTTAGTCAAGTCATAGACATTGTTGGCCTTATCATTCAACAAGTAGGTTTGTAATTAGAAAAAAGAGGGTGAAACGTATATATCGACCATGGAAAGTCAAAGGAGAGACAGTTCTGCCTTTCAACAGAAAGCTGGTGATATAAGTTTGGAGGCAGAGTTCATTGATTCATTTGAATTGAATTCAGGTCCCTGCCCCCCCCCCCCCCATAGAATCACATTGATTGTTGTTATCACCCCCCCCCCCCCCCCCCTCTGCCCCCAAGACCTGCCTTCTTCCCCTTCACACTAGGCACAAACCCCTGTCCTTTGTTATGCGTAACAGTGTCTGCACTGATAGGCTCTGTACTGAAGCTGCTCCTTGAGTTATCATATTCTTAAAGGTAAAGACCAGTATTGGAAACGCCCCAATTTCAAAAAATGAAATGGAAGCTCTCATTACCAATCATGTGAAAGAATATGTTTTGACTAATACATGATGATAAAAAAATTGCCGGGAAACCGCCTACTCATTCATATATTTGGTAAATTTGTTTCTCTCATGGTCGTGTGAGAGATATAGGGTAGTCCCATATACATCTTTCTGTGTATAGTGCTTGTAACTTTACGAAAAATGGGCCAAATTTCTTATCATTTTGATGATTCCAGAACCTTGCAGATGCTAGATGATCAACCTTTTCTGATCGATTCCACAACTTTTCTTTCACAATGCAATCGCATGACCATAACTGGTCTTTACCTTTAGTAACATCAAGGAGTTATTATAGCATGGTAACTCCTTGATAACAGAACACATCTACTCAGCCTCATCCATGAAGTCTAATTCAGGTCAACAGCTTTGAAATACAGAACAAAGATGATGATCTAATCCGACAAGCAGCCACATCCATCTTCTGAGAATTCAGACAATAAAATCAGACTTGAATCAAAGTGAACTGGGGTAAACTAGATAAATAAAACCCCAAACAAACACGGAATGTTACATTTATCATTCAAATGCCAAGTGGTTATCTTTATCGGCGAGCTGGTGGAGGAGAAAATGGAGGGGGGTTCTTACTCACTTAGCATTCCATAGCTATGAATCATCAACCATTTTACACCTTCAAGTGGTCAGTAATAAATTGATACAAAATAGTGAGATTTTGTTGAAATTGCCACAAATGGTCCCTCTTGTGACTGAAATATGACCACCTGGAGTGGTTTCACTTGGAAAAAACCCGATCTTTCTGGGGAACTTTTATGCATGTTGTTGTGTTTCTAAGAAAGTGACATTTTCCATTAGAAGTGGCAATGCTAGCCTGTCTGCATTTTTAATTTAATTTGACAGATTTATCAAGTCAAGGAATGTTTAGATTTCTTGCTGTTATTTGATAGGTTACTGATTTTTTTTTGTAATGATTTTTTCCATGGTTTTGGAGGTGGGGTAGGGAAGTCAAACAATCTTGAAGGTTTGTTAGCTTGACTTCATCACCTAGCTGTATTGGATTTGAAAGTCATGGTATTCAATTATATTTTCGATCTTTCTTAATAATACTTTAAGTTATGGGGCTCTATTTCTCTTTGACTGCCTACACATACACATGTGAATGGATTCCTCCCTCACTGAACAAAGGCATACATCAGTGAGTCACTCCTGATCCGTCAATGGATATCACAAAGTTTGTAAGATATATCTCTGTTTGTATTTGTGGACGCAAGCCAAAGTAAATACAATAATATGTAATATGAGAATAAAATGGACTGTTATGCCCTGGAACCAATGTTTGTGTCTGTGGTTTGACTCCAACCCACCCCAACCCACTTCTTCAATCAAACCAAAGAGATATTACAAACGCTTAGATCTGATGGTCAAGAAATAGCTGCTGTATGTACACCCCATCAGTGAGAGATATAGAGAGGAAGAAAGAGAACCGTTGATAAATTGATACTAGTTTGGAGAAGATTGTGGTTTGTTTGTGTGACCAGAGGTTGTCTTTTCTCTGCGTAGAACCATTAATGTGGTATCAAATCAAATTGATTCACTGCTTACCTACCAAGAAGCTACCAGGGATATCACTTTTGCGGTTAGGGAATAGCTGGAATACTCAACCAAACCCAAACTTTGTGGAAAGAACCAGATAAATGTTAACTCGCAGGTTGCCAAGTTTTTATAGGCATGCCTTTGTTTCTATAGCATTTCAACTCAATAATGCATATTATTCTTCACCTGAGAATGAAGAGTCTACCATGGGTTTGAAAACCTCACACAAGTGATTTGACATTGATGCAAAGTTGTAAGAACTAATAAAATATTTCCATCCTGCTCCACAAGAAAAATCTTTGTAGTCTCCTGGAAAGTCAGCCTAGCCCCCCCCCCCCCCCTCCTCCCACACATTTCTTGGTATTTTATCAGAGTTTGTATTGACAAGCGTTGAAATGATAATCAAATGAATAATCCATGAATTGAAGTCATCAATCAAAATGATCCCCTTTTGAGGGAATTTATATCTGCCCTAATCAAGGATATATGCATTTGTAAGGTGTAGCAAACAGAAGTGCTATTCTTTCTAGATCGTTCTGTATTTAATCCTCTTTGCATGTGTGTGTTTCCTTTGATCCCACATGCTCTTTATTACCCCATTTAACTTATAACATCAACCTTCTCTGCCCCCCCCCCCCCCCCCCCGGTGTTCCTCTATAACTTAGCCTCCCCCAAAAGGACCACATTTGTACCACAAAATCATTTTTTCTTCCCTCGCTAATGAAAATTGTAAAAACTAGCATTTCAGACACATCTTTAACTTTTGACCTATGAGTGATCAAACCTTTTGATCTGCATGTGTCTCATGTCAGCTATCAGTAGTCATTATGGAGACATCTTAACTCAATAATCATCATCGCTTAAAATCATGCTGCTCTCATGCTCTCACTCTTAAAGAGAAAGCCTATCAATTTTTAAAAGATCAAAATCAAAACCTCATCTTAAATATAAAGATGAACCTGTCATTTAGGAGTATGGTAAAGCTGTATTAAAATTTAAAAAAGGACCTCATTAACAAGACACATGTACATTTGTAGTTATTGTTTTATCAATCAAATATCTCTACAGATCCTCTGCAGAAAACAGTGCAGTAATAATACTGAAGCAGGCAACAAATGAGTTTGAGAGCTCTTGAAAGCTCAAAATGGTTCCAGAAAAAAAGAATATTATGGAACCCTCGAAGAAGTCAACTTTTATTGACATAGGAAAATCTTCAAGGAGCTCCATGGAACCAATAATTGGTCTTATTGATACTTCATATCTTAAAAGGTTGTAGTTACCTCAGAATGTTGGGTATGTCTTTAACATTTCCTAGCAGAAATCGTCCTGCCTCCCATGTCAGCACTTGTCCTACAAATACATGTATGATATCCCCTGGGATGAGTAAATTCAAATCATATGAAGATCATCACAAATGTTTCAGGAGATCCGATTCACTGATGACTCAGATCTAAACCTGACAGCAGAAGGAATACATGGATTTACTTTCTATAATGCCAGAAGAAATTAAGGAGTTCAAATTGAGACAGAGAGAATGTGATATGCCTGTTTGGTGTGTTTCAGTATAACAGCAGTAAGGGATTAATGCCATGAATTAGCTCTACATGAGTATTAAAGTAATTAATTAATATTCCGCATGTGTGCTCTGTGCGCCTATCTTAGCAAGGTCACTGATATATCATCACTTTTTGTGAAACCTGAAAAGTTTTGGGACCTGAAAACTTTAGTAAATTGTCAAGGACAACCTTTTTCATTGCAAGAAACTTTCACAAACCTCCAAAAAATTAACTTTAGTCATATTGTTAACCATCTTGCGGTTCAAACTTTTGTGACCTACTTCAAAATTCACAAAAGTTTGATGCAGACAAATGTTTCTGGTTGTAAAGTCCATGGTATTCTGTAGTTGTGTTGATTGTGTTTCTCATGTATTGTAATAGTTGATAAGTATTAAGCACAGTCTGTAGTGAAGCAATATTTTTATGATACATCATGATGAAGTAGTTTTTTTTATATCCATCGCAGTCTTGTGATATTCTTCCTAACCCTCAATAATTTGCTCTACATCAGACCCCCAGCTGGCTGCAATCATGTAAACCTTTTCCCCTGAAAATACCATATTAATAGCATCTGGAAATCCAAAGTTTTGTCTATGACTGAGAGATCACAGTGTGATTCTGTCAATGATGATTGAGAAAGACAGGAAAGCTATCCTCCACATCATCAAGATGGATGCTTAGAAATCAATTTACAGAGAGGAAATGTTCTTTGGTGACTGACTCCCCTTATCTCATCTCTATCTTTATGACTTATTCCTGCGAAGGCTCCCCAAGAGCAATCTATAAAATTTATTTGGTCTCTTTTTCAGAGCTTTTTCCGAAGGAATTCTTGTGTCTTCTCCGTGTTCCAGTAACCTAGTTTTTGGATTTCCCCTTCATGACACCATGTTCTAATTCTAATCCATGGTGGTTGTAACAACATGATCCTCTGTCCACCCCTGTCTGGGGACTAAGCAAGATGTTTCTTTTTTATTGCTTCCTTCCCGGTCTGACGATTTGATAGATCAGATATCTTAATACCTTGCATGTAGTATCCTTTGATTGGTTCGTCAGGATTAGTGCGCTCTCCCTAGAGGGGCTATGCAAGGCACTTTTGTCTCATCACCAATTAGCAGACATGATAAAGACATGATGATGATGATATGATTAAGTCATGATGATGATGAACTTTGCATGATCTGTTGGGGATCGTTTGAGAAAACCAAAGTGGATGAGTAGAAGTAACATTGTTTATACCATGGTCAGGTTTCTCTTGGGGGGGGGGGGGGGGGGGGGGTGAGGGGGTTGTTGAATATTTGAAGAAAAACTTGTTTTTTAGACTTGTTAGACATGACTTATCCATGACAGAATACTGATTTCCACCCTGAGGATATGTTCTTCTCATGTTCATTGACTCTAGAGTGTACTTGATCCTGTGCTTTCACATGACGTTGATGTATGGTGGTTTTGGGGGGCTTCCTGACTCATGTTTTCATCCACATTCTTGGACTACCGCTGAAGCAGACTGAACAAGGATTTTTAATATCAGGAACTGTAAATCTATTGTTCTGCTTGGTAAATCCCTATGGGGATTCAAGATTAAGGTATTAATCCTTTAAAAGGGGAATATTTTGGCGTGTCACCAACATTAATATGAAGTGGATTAGAGTTGAAAATAAATTTCCATCATACTTGTAGTTTGATCTTGTGAAACTTTGTAGAAAAACATTAGAACATCGAAAGATGCTATTAAGAAAATTGATTAGAACATGTTGATGGTGATCTCTGGGGGCTTCCAGAGTTACATTTTCTTCCATAGAATCGACATGCTAGGTGCGTTGCAGTATAATTAACTGTAACAAAAGCTTTTTGTATGAGAAAGCTTTTAATCTGTATTACTATCTGTTTTGCTTCATGTGACATTGACAAATGGTGATTTGTAAGTGGCTTCCTGGAAATAGACTCGGGGACAAAATCTATACCTGCATGAAAATTGGAAAATTATGAAGAAGATGAAATATGGTGGCCTTATACAGGCTGTGAAGTACAAAGGAGGGAGTGGATGACAGCATTAATCAATCATGTTTTGATAACTAGAATTTTTAAAGAGATAAATGAAAGTTGGACATAAATGTGGTTTTAATATTGAATGAGGAATACGGTATCATTCAGTATACTTCACCGTCACAAAGATGTTCAAGGATCAAACACAGGTCAATTTCAATACCCCGTTGTATTGCCTATAGATGTAAACCATGTTTTGATTATGCAATATGTCATTTTCATGTTTGTACATTTCAATTGGTGGCAGACAGTGCTATTGAAAATTGAAAATTGACTTTGGTTGATTAAAAAAAAGGTATCTTTATGCTCATATGTTATCCTGTCATTTTGCAAGGTTAAGAATTATTCACTTTGGCTGCTATAGTTGTCACTTAAAGTAAGTTTATGAAACTTTTTGTTGTTGTAAAAACTGCTTCAAAGCTAGAAAAATTATTTCATAATCTTTCAAAATGAAACATTTTTTTGTGAATACAAAAGGGATTTCATATTGTACATTTTTCCCCCTAGTACTGAGCAATTTAAGACATGATACATTAATGTTATGTATGGCTCTCTCGTTGATTAAATTTGAACACCTTAATTTAGTTTAATCATATTCATTCTAAAAATAAACATACTGAAATTGGTCATTTCTTTTTGTTTTCTTCTCAGGTCTAGCAGAGCTAGGAACAGTGTGTGACCCACTAAGAAGCTGCTCTATTGTAGAAGACAACGGTCTAAGTGCTGCTTTCACTATGGCTCATGAACTAGGACATGTGTAAGTACTCAGCCCCCCCCCCCCCCCCCCAAAAAAAAAAAAATAATTGTAATGCATTGTTATGCATGTATTAGCCTTACACTGGTACTCAAGGCACTCCAATAGAGTTCAATATTACAGGTTTGAGCCAGGCGGCCATTCTTCTGCTTCTTCGGTGTACATCTGCCTTCTGCCAGGCACATGACATTCATTTCCAGGGATTGGAACCTGTAGCAGACTATTTCATTTGAGTATTGTAGGTGATGATAGTGTCTCCTGGGAATCAGAAGGGCATTAGTTCATATCATGGCCATTCTGGCTCTCAAATTATATTTGAATGATAATGATGTAGGTTGTAGACATAAGTTGTTGCTACTTGATATACAAGGAAGCCTCTTGCAAGCCTTGCACTCATTTCTTTATAGCTGTTACATCGGAATATGTTATATATTTGTAATTATCAATGATACTTATCTGTGATACTGTTAAAAAAAGTTCAGAAGAGTGGTCGGATTTTTGTTTGTTTAAATGTACAATGCCTGTCAGAAAATTAATGTACCGGTACTCTGCACTCCTATTAACCTTGATCTTTTATTGTAACAGTAGTTTTCAGGAAGTTTATCAGTTATTAATCACTATGCAATATGTTACAGGTATGTTTGTGTATATCAACATTTAACTGATTAGGCTGCATTTTTTTCTTTTTTACAAAAAATTAGGATGAAAATTAATGTTTTTGTGAAATGTATTTGTGAAAGTTTGGTTTTAGGTGAGGGGTCATTGGATATGTGTTGTCATGATACAAGTCAGCTTAAAGAATTTGAAAGAATGTTTTGATCTGTGTTGAGGAATTTAGAAAGTAAAACTGTCACCAAAAAGAGGATCTTTTTGACCATGATAGATCTTGATGCATTTTACAACTCTGTAAACTCCCAACCGTGATTTTTGCTCATATTTCAAGTTTGCTCTCATAGCCTGCCTTTGTGTTTGCTGTTTGAAATTATTGACCTTTTGTTAAAACTCCCATACCTGACAAAGCTAGCAGTGTATTCCCCTGACTTCATATTAATGTCAACCCATTTATCATAATCACTTTCGTGGCAGCGAGTCCGCTTGTGAAAATCAAGACCAATTTCTGTCATAAAGAAAATATGGATACTCTTTTAAAAGTCGGTCAGCAGGAGGGTTAAAATGCTTTCAGGCACTTTTTAACAACTCTCGTTGTTTGGACGTTATTGCTATTGTAGCTGGGTTCCTATGACCTATTGATCAGGGATTTGCAAGGGGATCATCAAGTTTAGTTCTCGTAATCCTTTTCCATCATTCATCTGACCCATATGGACTTTTTTCCTCTCCGCCTGCCTCGCTTCGATCCCAAACCTGCTTGGGGAGAAGTTTCGGTTTTGCCGGCTGCTATGACCATCTCTGACCACCTCTGACCATTGAGTGGACATGCAGGGAAGTCCGATATTGAGGCCAACAATTCCCTGTGCTTTCGTTGACTGGCACATGAAGTACTTTTGTGTTTTTGTATTCTCTCAGTCCCACCTGTATTCTATTCATGCTGGCTATTTTGAGGAGGGTAGGCTATCCCAGGAGACGAGAGTTGGGGTGGGTGACCTACAAAAGATGTGTTTATCAAGGCTAACTGACAGTAACTGACTGCTAAGGAATAGGACAATGGTTTGATGATAGAGCGACAAAGAAGGCTAGAATGATAATGATGATAAATACAACCCATTCGTCTTCCTGCCTGCATTTAAAGTTAAAATAGATCTATTGCTGAAGCTAACTGTGATCTTCGTTTAATCGAATTGTCATTCAAATTACAATTAAAATTACATTAAAATGATCATGCTTTGAAGCGATTTTTGTTCATTTACCCCTTAATGCATAAACATGTTGATTGATTTCACATTGGTAGGTCTCTAAGGATTAAACTTTTTGTTTGCTTTTGATAAAAGCTCTTCAAAAGCAATGAAATCAACAAAGATGTCCTTTTAAAGCCCCACTGCACTACTTATAGCTACTTGCGCCCTCTATATGGCAAACAAAATGCCTAATCGGTGACCATTGGTCCGCATGGTCTCCTCTTGCTTATGTTAATTGAGATCTAATTTGATGAGATAACCACATGTCAGTGACCATGCAGGGAGGACTTATCCCTCCTGGCAAACCTAGTGCAGATAGGCTTTAAATATAGTGCTCTTACAAGGTCTTAATTATTTGTTATTCTTTTGGAACTTTTTTGCAAACTTGTTTATATGCACTTTTTGAACTTCATGTTGTTGAGCTCATCAATCCATTTTATTGAGAGGCAGACAATCAGTCTATGAAGGTTTTCCTAAATCTGTCATGGTCGTCTTCCTGTAGGATGCACATCTCTAAAAAAGAATGGATATGTTTGTGTCTCTATCAGTCCATTTGTGTAATTTTGATTGTAATTATGATAGGATCAGATTGATATTTTACAAAATATCTGTGGACGAAAACTTTGTTTTTAATTTTTAGTATTGCTCTCTACCCCCCCCCCCCCCCCCTCTCTCTCTCTTTCTTTCTCTATTCTCTTTCTCTAAAGAGAACATAATAATATGTGTAAAAAAAACCTATATGGCCCAATTAATGTCCCATCTCAATTTATCATGATTTTTGTACTCGGTGATGGCTTTGGAAGCTTTAACTTTTTAACTTTATAATTGTCATTTTCAGTTTGCATTGTTGCAAGCTTGTGATCCATGATCCCTAAATAGGACTCATCTAACTTTGAAAGCTTGACCCAAAGACGTATGTTGATGTAGGCCCTAACATGACTCTCTCATGAATAAACTCATTCAAAGAAGTCAGCTGTCGCTAATTTGATTAACATATTATGTTCTTAATTGAAAGGGGTAAAACGGAGGTGGGATAGGGGAGGAGTGCTTTGTTTACTGAAATAAAACTACATGTATTGCTAAATATACCCTCAAACTTAGTCACTGAGATGTTATCAAACAATTAAACAACAAAGTTCCAGCCAAACAAATGTCAGCTACTCAATTGTTGGGCTTGAAGGTCTACAACAGGTAGTGCTAATAATAGGAAACCACAGACAGGAAGTTATGTCATTCTGATAAAACCATGTCCATAGTTACCACCTACACAAGCGGTCAGGTTCGTGGCGGCTGGTGGCCATCTTGAATCCAGTCTGCCTGTAACCTCTGAGTGACCAGTCATCACTCCTGTTTAGACCATAGTCTGCTATTTTAGACCTTCCTTAAATCTAAATTAAGTTGCTATTGAATGACAAGGAAGCTCTGTTTCAAAATGATTCTCTTGGGTTTCGCATGCTACCTATTTTGTTGTAATTAGTTAGAATCAATTAGAAGTGAGAGGGCAGTGTAATGGTCAAGAGGAGACACTATATTTTTTGTACAACTATGAAACTACAAAGTCCATAATAAAATGCTGAAATAATGCCTACACTGATGACTAGGACCTATTTGTTTCAAAGTTTATTACAAAATTACAGAGGAGTAGGATTCTTTGACATTAGCAAAAAGGATGCCTGAAGGAATACTAGATTTGTCCTTTATGTGAATTAATCAATGTCTGTTGATGTAAACAATCAAATCTCATGGACTTGTACCTTGCTGCTTAGTTGCACTTTTACCTATTTAGTATGGAAACCATATTATATACAGTGGTAATGCACTTTCTTTGTATCAGGAAATGGAATAAAATGTACATCTGTTGTGGTGATAAAGAAGGACATTTTATCCCCTTGGTTGACTTCTGTTTTGACAATCAAAAAGTCAGTTCATGTTCTTTCCTTTCCAAAAGTTCTTGTATTTTGAAGAAGTGAATGTATCAAACCAAGGAGGATATTAGCTGGTATCTCTTTAATCAAACTGAAGACGATGAGGTTCTTTGGGAATGGTTTTTGATGTGATATTACATAGTTGCTCAAATGCATGCAGGATATGATTATCGGATTAAACATTATTTTTTCCAGTTAGAGCAAGACCTATTCTGCTCGTCAAATCTCCATGATACGTTGTATTTTTCTCAAATACTCCGCAGGGCTGGATTATGAGAAGCAAACGATACACATTACATTGCAATGAATCCTGACTAAACCAGTACCCAACTCTTATTTGGGCATTCTAGTATCCATCCAGGAGCATGATATCGAAGCGCAATTAGGGGAATTTAGATAGTAATTTGTCGGATGCTATTACCCGCAGTCCAAACATACTGAGAGCATTACATTACCTCCGTCCCATTATTTCTGATGAGAGCATCTATCTACCCGCATCCCAACCCAACCTCTGCTCGGGTGATAACAGAGTCCTCTTTTATCTGGCCCAGACCTCCAAGTAGTTCAATACCTCAGGATATTTTTGCTCATAATGTGAATCAACATGGCGATGGGATGGTAGGATCTGGAGGAACATGAAGGAGAGAGTAAGATGGGGTTTAGGTTTACAATCCTCCCCTGATCCCAAGTTTTCTTTCCGTTAAGAGTTGCCTGGATGGATGAGAACGATTGTTAATGCCTGGGATTGCGAGTGGAGGAGATGGGATGGAATGGGAAGGAGGATATGGTGGCCATTTTGGAGGAGGGAGGGATGATGATAATGAATGAAACTCTTGCCCATTTTTAGATGCATCCAAAATGTAACTTCTTATAATGCCCAAAGACGTTAATAAAAGATTGCTTCAGCTGTAAAGCTGCAGACTTTATCATCGAGGTTGACTTTTATTGCGATATTTATCAGCATACATCTCAAGTGATGATGTCAAATCTATCATTCTATGCAGCATGAAGAATCTACTGTATTAAGTTGAAAGTAGGAAGAAAAATGTTCAAAAGTATAAGATATTATCACTGTGATAAAGGAAAAACTATGAGCTCAATTAAAATGAATTACAGAATTCATGAAAAAAGTATACCATAACTTTGTGAAAAGGAAAAAACAAAGTTGGCACACTGCATTTCCGTTGTTTCATCAATCATTGTAACATTGATATGAAAGATCGTAGCCTAGATGTGATATGAGGGATTTCTCCATCATTCCTCAAAAGATTATATCCATATCTCATAAAATGTGAGACATATTTAGACTCACCAGGGGTGTCCCAGGAAACAATGGTGTGATTGTGAGGTCATGCTTTATGTTTATAAACAAGAAACAAAGGGTAAAAGTATATTTGGAGCGAATGCCAGCTTTTTTACAAGAGGCTACGTGAGGCAAGGGAGGTTTGTTTGACTATTTTGGTTTCCTTGTTTATATCGTGATTGTTGACTTAGATGGTCAAAGATGACTCATAGAAAGATAATTTAAGAGTAATAAAATTACATTTTTAGCTAGGCTTAGACAAAGGTAACACTGATTCGCGAGCCGACATTCTAAATGTATGTATGAAGGTCAATTTATGGCCAGACAGGAGCGAGACACATCGATCAGCGCATTGAATATTTTTTATCATGTTTAATGTGTGTAAATGAGTAACCTAGTTGTAATACCCCAAGGGTGTGTATTTTGAGCCAATGTTACAGTTCTATGTAAATTTGATTTGTAGCCAATGTTTAAGAGGCTGCCTCGTGATTTCATGATTATTTATAAACTTTTGCTATGATGTAGGTTGCAACCTAGATATAGTTTTCTGGATCTCGGGGGATTAGAATTATTTTTTGTGTAAAATATGAAATTCTGACCCCTAGCTGGACTGGGAGCTTTTATTAACGGCTATATGTTATATCTTATATTGACTCGATTACTGCAAAATATGATTTGGGAATACATTTACCATTTCAAATTGTGAGCAATTATTCTATTCCCAGGCTATTCCTCTAGGGAATCGATTCATTAGTGAGTAAGGATACAAGAGACATGTTGTGCAAGTTAAATTTGACAATAGTTACATTTTATTTTACAAGTTGAGGGTTAGGGGCTAGAAGGGCATTAAGCCAACTTGGACCTTGCAGGGAGAGCATGCACCTCCATTCAGTGACAACGCATCATTGCGGATGCGTTTTATGATGAAGGGTCCGGCGAACTTCCCATCTTGCCGAAATAACTTGAGGAAGATGGTAACTCGTCCCTAGATAGTCTGCCCCTAAACCATACAGGAAGTCATTGGCTGCCACGGGGGCTTCATTCCACTATTGTCAGCAATAACAGGAAGGAATTCCAAAAAGAGATGTCCTCCCAAAGAACACCATTGAGATGGAAGCAAGGGACCACATCGCCCATTTCACCTGTGTGACCTCCACTAAACATCGAGCTGACATCTAATCTGATTTTAAACTGCCCGTATTCTCCTAGGGATCAAAGAATAGCTGCTCCTTGGGGTGGTGAGGGGGTATTTTTGTTTACAGAGAATGTTAGAAATTCATAGCTTTTATCTTGATTAAAATCTGGCTTTCTCGTCTGGTTGCAGGGATAGCCTGGCCTATAATAGAGAGCAATGACCTGGCATATGGACTCATTCATATTTTGTAGCTCTTCGCATATGTGCATTATCTTTAGCTTCTTGAAAAATACTAGCATCCTTCGTGAATTATTTATTTACTCTATTCAATGGCTCTTGTCTTTACTCTAGGAACTCTTATTTTATCTCCCTTTTTTAAACAATATTTCTTTCTTTTTAACTCTTATTTTTTATTTAAAAAATCAAACAGTTATAAAATACATATTTCAAAAACAGAGTATCATTAATATCCTGCAAATATGTACTGAATCAAAGCAATCCAAAAGTTAGCAGTAGTGATTTACTTTGTATCTCTGCCTAATCATCTGATAAATAGGTATGTTTACATCATGATATCAAAAGAATAACAATTCATAGATCATTCAAATTTTTGAAGAAACATCACGATATTGGATGAATCAGCAAAGGAAGAAATGACCCTTACGAAGGCTAATCGTGTGTACGTGATAAACATGAGTCTGTCTGGGTGTCTTATCAGAGGTTTCAGGGCAAAGACCTTTGACCTTTCAAACATTGAACCTGAACATGGAGGACAAGGCAAGTCTGTCCCCGAGGAGATACATCACTCTCCCTAGGGCATGATGGGATACATCTTTCTCCTCCCAACCCATGGTTCATCGTGACCCCATTTGACCGGGAGCTATCTCTCTTGTGTCTCTCTGAGACCGATGACCTTCCTCTTGGGAGGATAGACAAACAATGGTGACTGGACACTGGCCACTTGTTGGTCAGGGTCACTGTCAATGGCATCAAGTAGTCTATGCATCACAGACCCTTTGCTTTGGTCAGATCAAGTTTGGCTAGGTTCAACAATACTTTGCTTCAAATGATGCTAGAACCTTAAGTTTCACAAATACCCAGAAACAATTGTCTTAATTAAAGGGGGTGTAGTATGACGAGACTATGTGTCTTTCCTGTGGCCCTACTCAGGGCCAATCAGGTATGATACGACTACGGACGACGCGACAGCGGTATTCACGTGCTTGCAGCATACGTGAAACCGAAGCGTGAGGAGAACTTTGGTCTAGTGCGCTGACCGTTAATCAATTAAGTCCATTCGTTTATGTGCAGTTGTCCGAAAGAAGTTGTAGATGGCGTAACCAGTATTTGCGATGCTACACCCCCTTTAATATACTTACCCAATGGAGCCCTTGTAATTCTTCAGGGTGTTTTCAGTGTCTGCAGAAAGCTCAGAATCTGAACCCACAGACTAGGTCATTCGGCCACAACTCACAAAACTCACAAACTGGAGTGGTCACTTCTCATCAATGAACAATGTGACATCATTGTATAGCTGTCGAGTATTTGCCAACCAACTGTTATATGGTTGCCTTTGGTTGTTGGGGTATTATACCCTTCCGATATCAAGCGTGTAATCTGGTATTAATTGGGCTTTGAACAAATTTTGGACCCAAAGATGCCATCAGTCATTTTATT
>JAVYIG010000098.1:0-97500 GCA_035222895.1 Strongylocentrotus droebachiensis
CCCCTGTGTACGCGCCTGATAAGCGTTATGTGTCCGATAAATATAGGCATGGTATTTGATGAACAGAGCTGATCTTTGTTGTTTTCGTATTTTGAATGAATGTTTTTCAGTTGTTCGTTTTATTCTCAATTTTCTCTTGCCCTTTCGGGAGATTTTGCCAAAGTCCAGTTATGTCTTCCATTGTCCTCCTCCCCCATTTTCTCTGTGTATCTCTCTCTCTCTCTCTGCCTCTATCATTTTCCCCTTCCCATCTGTCCAATCTTGTTTTTTCTTTCTCTCTCTATTTCTCCTCCCTTATATTCTCTTTATCTTTATCTCACTATCTCTCTCTCTCTCTCTCCAAGTCCCTCCCCTTCTGTCCAATCTCGTTCTCTCTCTCTCTCTCTCTCTCTCTCATTCCATCTCCCCCCCCCCCCTCTGTCCAACCTTTTCTCTCTCTCATTCTTTCCATACACCCTCCCCTCTATCCAATCTTGTTTTCTCATAGAATCTCTTCCATCTGTAGCTGTTTTATATCACTTATTATTGTATTTTCTTCCTTTCCTTAATCACTAATTGAAAACTCAATAAAATATATCATCCGTAATTTTATTAACAAAAACTGCAAAAATACCGCTTTCTTATACTAAAAATACACATGCATTTGACATTTTCATCATTCTGCTTTCTTAAAGGTAAATCCGAACTTAAGAGCAAACAACTCTAAAAAAAGGAAAGCAGAAAAATCAGTAAAGCAAACTGTTGAAGGTTTGATGGAACTCTGACAAAATATAAAAACGTTATGACTTTTTTAAATTTGTAGTCACTATAATTATGTAAGGTAACTTCAAATCGGCTGAATCGATAATGTCATGGTGATGAAGTGCTGGACAAATTTCTCCTTTGGTCCATTACAAACAATTACTAACGTTTTTTTTTTCTTTTTCAATAGGTTTTTTTTTTGAGGACCTTTAATGATATACTCTCCGTAATATATTTTGAGTAGTAATCCAAGGGTAAAGACCCTACGAAGAAAAACAGGAATTGGTGATATTTTTGTGATGGAAAACGGGATGGTTATCAGTTACTACGTCACAATGCTCTGAAAAAATTGCCAATGTGAGATTCGCTTAGCTGTGATCTTATATTTCAATCATTCATAACATACCTATTCTTGATCCGATTTATTTTCAACTTTCACCATTCTGTTTCTCTAACTCTAGTATTATATGTCTATTTATATTTATCGACCCTCCTCCCCCCAAAAAATAAGATTAATATACAACAACAACAACAAACATAAAAATTACAGACAAAGAAAATTAACCAACACAAAAATCTGAAGAAAAGTTTTGACTTAGTCATGTTCTTTGGAAAAGGATATTGAACAAATCACAACAACATTCTTAGAAGTACAGTACATGCATATTATTTGTTCTTCCTATTCAACCAGATATGAGCAAAGATGGGCAAGGTTTTAGGATATTATAATAATATAAATATTGTAACGAGTAAGCATACAGTTAACCCTTTATGCAAAAAATCAAGAACTATATGCAATGAGGTTTACAACCTTTTTATTGTTATACCATGCTCAACTTAATACAATTATTAATGAGTGTGTAACTATTTCCCTTGGGTTTTTCATTTCCATTGATACCAGTAACTCTTTCGGTGTCGTTTTTGAAAATAATTGTGTCTTTGTTTAAAAGAATAAACTACTATTAAAAGCATATGATCATTGGCACCCTTATTATCTGCACGGTTTGAAGTATAATCTTTCAATTAATAGTTGTGGTGAAATTGCAACATATCCATGTATCTTAGAAATAAAGCTGTTTATTAATGTATTCAATTAATGCACGTCTCTCCCTAACCATCAGTTACCTATCATTTTATGTAAAATAGCATCCATAGAGCTGGAATCCACCTCACATACATTTGTTAATGCAATGTCGGACAATCATCTGGCAAGTATTTAAGTTGCCACTAAAGGAAATTTTGTTGCATAAAATAATTTAAAAAAGGTCTTATATAGCAAATGGGAGATAATCTGAGATTTAAAACGAACAAACAAGTCATGTAGAGACTTAATAAACTACATGTACATGTACTACATAAACATAACATTGCTCAGCTGATTGAAATTAAAAAGCTTGAAAATAACATTTTCGCCAAAGAAGTATAAATCGAAGATTTACTCGGGGGTGACCTACAAATTCCAGAGTTCGTATAGATTCGTAGATGGGGCATAGTTTCTTACGTCCTTCTTAAGGTGTTCGCACGAACGCCATTTAAAGCCTCGGTCACAAATGCCATTACGAACTGCTACGAACGCCATTCGAACGATTTTCAGACAATGGAAATTCGGGAAGACAATGGAAAAACAGGGAGATTCGTACGAAATTATCGTTTGTACGAAAACCTTTGTGACCGAAGCTAAGTTACCAAATAATATGTATGTACATTGAACTGACTAGAAATGAATGTACATGTTAGTGATTTGGAAATAAATTCAACCTCTAAGTATCAATCAATGTGCGAACATAATCGTGATGTAACATTATAATCGTACTTCAAAGACATTTAACTCGTAGAATTCATATACATACAACTGACCCAATTGCACATCATTTTTTTCCATTACCCTGAACCTGTTGAAACAACAAAGTTAACATAGTACAAATGAAAGACTGTCTTATTGCACATAGAAAGACTGGCTTATTGCTCATTGAAAGACTGGCTTATTGCACGCAATTATATAGCACCAATATGTCTATCTGGTTTCGTTTATACTCAGAAACATAGTGAAGCGGATAGACGCATGTAATAACTTAATCCCTCCTAAAACCACATTAGAAATCTTTCGATCCCTGATTAATCCTACGTTTTGCATGGGTTAAAGTCAAAGGTATCATATTGCATAAGCTGCAAAGTAAAATGAAATTATGACCCTAATCATGTTAGCATCCTATATATTCTTTTATCATGATGGTCTGATCCAAGCGTTTATGAGGCCTATCTACCCCTAGTAAAGTAGTAAGTGGCCGTTTGTGTGGGGTAAATTTATAATAAAACCATCACAAAATAGGGGAAAGGTGAACTTGCTCCAGCCCCTTGAGATATGTGTGGATTATAAAATTCCCTCCATCTTGGATCTTTCATCCGCCTCTGGATGACGTTGTGTTTTAGTTTAGGGACTTTGCTGATGTCGTGGTAGAGGCCTACGGGGCGTCTCCACTATATTATAGTGAGTGTTTGGTTGGTGTGGATCAAGTGATGCTCTGGGTATGTTCTCCGGGAAGGACGGTTGCCTTGGAGGATGCAGAACTTGTGTTCGATGATACAATGACTGGGGGGCTGGTGGCAAAAACATCCCTGTCGACGTTTCTGACTGCAATGTATGTCGTTGGATCGGATATGTCATAGCTTGATGAGGATTGATGGTGTGCCGTTGGTCATCATATGATTGTGCTATCGACAAGTACCGAGTCTGCTCTGTCATTGATTGCGGCTGTTGAGGGCGTTGCTGTGGTGTTTGTGAGTATGGATGGCCTTGTGGTTCACCCCAACGTCGTGTCAGCTGATTTGATTGCTCACTTTGTTGTGAGCCAGACAGATGGATGAGATGACTTTGTGGTGGATCCTGAGGCAAACATGCCTGTTGGTGCGGATTTTGTACGAGCTCTTGGCTCTGTGATAAGATAGGTTGATGCTGCCGAC
Organism: Strongylocentrotus droebachiensis; assembly: GCA_035222895.1. Lineage (NCBI taxonomy): Eukaryota > Metazoa > Echinodermata > Echinoidea > Camarodonta > Strongylocentrotidae > Strongylocentrotus > Strongylocentrotus droebachiensis. Next base: position 3,703 of record JAVYIG010000098.1, read on the forward strand.
GCGATGGTTGAGAAGGCAGAAACGGTTCGCCTACTCTGTTTTGGTCTGGATGCTGCAATGCGTCCTGTAAGACAGGTGTCTCGTTGTATTGGTAGGTGTTGGGTGGTGGCAGGAATGTTCCTGACGTCGCTGATTGGTGGACATGCCGGGTTGTTGGTGTCATTCCTTGATGTGGGTTGATCATTTGTGAAGAACGTGCTGTCAGAACATCTGCGAGTGGCTGTGATTGCCAGAGTGGTGGATAGTCTTCCGGTGTTTGTGGTGACAGAAAGTTGTATTGCTCAACCTTTGATCCTCCGAAATATTGCACCGGCTGATTTGGATGTTCAAATGATTGTGGACCGGACAAGTGGGTGAGTTGACTTTGTGTTGCCGTTTGTGGTGGAGCCTGAAGTATGGTTGCTGGCACGGATAGTGTGTGGGCTCTCGGCTCTGAGATATAATGGGTAGGTTGAAATTGTAGAAGCGATTGGCCCATTCTAATTTGGTCCGGATTCTGCCATGCGTCCTGTAGATATAGTTGTGCAAACTGTTGGTATGGTGAATAGGATGGTTGTGCCTCTTCTTGATTGAGTGAATCATGTACAGGCCCTGGACTAGAAGAGTCGATGGACTGTTGCGTGACTGATGATTCAAACGAAACAACCGACTCGGACAATCTATGTATGTCTTGATGTTGCCACATTCCATACTGATAAGGCTGTTCAATTTGAGATGGTTGTTGCGGTGACATTCGAGATGGACTGAAAGATCGTTGTAGGCCTACTGAACTCAACGATCTGAAATGTGCATTTTGATGAGTCGTAGGTTGTGTATTCACGAATTCTTGAGTATACTGCTCTCCGGCCATGTACCCATCAGTTTGTTCTGTACCTTGTGGCATTGAGGGCTCAATCTGTTGGAGCCATGGTTGTTGAACGAGAATGTCACTGTGGCTCTGTTTATCAGGGATGAATTGTGCAAACTGTTGGTATGATGAATGGGATGGTTGTACTTCTTCTTGATAGAGTGAATCCTGTAGCCCTGGACTAGAAGAGTCGATGGACTGTTGCGTGACTGATGATTCAAACGAAACAACCGACTCGGACAATCTATGTATGTCTTGATGTTGCCACATTCCATACTGATAAGGCTGTTCAATTTGAGATGGTTGTTGCGGTGACATTCGAGATGGACTGAAAGATCGTTGTAGGCCTAATGAACTCAACAATCTGAAATGTGCATTTTGATGAGTCGTAGGTTGTGTATTCACGAATTCTTGATTTGAATGGTCCAGAGGCTGCTGATGTTCATGTGATGGTTGCGATGGTGCCTGTGAAGTATACTGCTCTCCGGCCATGTACCCATCAGTTTGTTCTGTACCTTGTGGCATTGAGGGCTCAATCTGTTGGAGCCATGGTTGTTGAACGAGAATGTCACTGTGGCTCTGTTTATCAGGGATGAATTGTGCAAACTGTTGGTATGATGAATGGGATGGTTGTACTTCTTCTTGATAGAGTGAATCCTGTAGCCCTGGACTAGAAGAGTCGATGGACTGCTGCGTGACTGATGATTCAAACGAAGCAACCGACTCGGACAATATGTTTATGTCTTGATGTTGCCACGTTCCATACTGATAAGGCTGTTCAATTTGAGATGGTTGTTGCGATGACATTCGAGATGGACTGAAAGATCGTTGTAGGCCTACTGAACTCAACGATCTGAAATGTGCATTTTGATGAGTCGTAGGTTGTGTATTCACGAATTCTTGATTTGAATGGTCCAGAGGCTGCTGATGTTCATGTGATGGTTGCGATGGTGCCTGTGAAGTATACTGCTCTCCGGCCATGTACCCATCAGTTTGTTCTGTACCTTGTGGCATTGAGGGCTCAATCTGTTGGAGCCATGGTTGTTGAACGAGAATGTCACTGTGGCTCTGTTTATCAGGGATGAATTGTGCAGACTGTTGGTAAGATGAATAGGATGGTTGCGCTTCTTCTTGATAGAGTGAATCATGTACAGGCCCTGGACTAGAAGAGTCGGTGGAATGCTGCGTGACTGATGATTCCGACGAAGCAACCGACTCGGATAATATATTTATGTCTTGATGTTACCATGTTCCATGCTGATTAGGCTGTTCAAATTGAGATGGTAGTCTTTCTGGTAGGCTCGTCGAATGCAATGGTGCAAGTGGCACCTGGGGATCCGATCTTGGTCTATGCTCAGCGTACCAATTTGTCCATGTCATGTTGCTTGTGAAGAAAGAATTCTGAAATTTAAGGGAGCTAAATATAAGAACAAATCCTAAATGAAAATGTGATACCTACAAATTATGCAAAGAACCTTTCCTTTTGTACTGGTTTGATTTCTGAAATAATTCCTTGTGAGATATTGTATATTGCCCCGCTTAAAGGTATAGACCAGTTCTGGTCATGCGATTGCGTTGTGAAAGAAACGTTGTGGAATCGATCAGAAAAGCTGATCATCTAGCATATAAGTATTGGTGTGTACTGCAAGGTTCTGGAATCATCAAAATGATAAGAAATTTGACCCAGTCTTGGTAAAGTTACAAGAACTGTACACAGAAAGATGTATATGGGGCTACCCTATATCTACCCTATCCAGTCCAGATAGATTTTGCCAGTTTCCCGGCAAAATTTGTATCATCACGTATTAGTCAAAACATATTCTTTCACATGATTGGTAATGAGAGCTTCCATTTCATTTTTTGAAATGGAGGCGTTTCCGAAACTGGTCTTTACCTTTAGTAGGCCTATGTCGATAATGGGATGTTTTCATGACGTGGCGGAGGGGGGGGGGGGTTCAATGCAAAGGTTAATGCACTAGGGGCTCAGCGGAGGGAGGGGGTATGTGAGCGTACAACCCTTCACCAAATATGAAGATTTTGCATTTTGCAGCATGAATGCTTTGTATTATTAGTCTAGTGATGCTCTTGATATATTTTATCATTTAGGTCAAAGATCAAGGGAGAGAGATGGGGTAGGGTGGTGGTTACTAGTCATGACGGTAATAATAGGCCTACAATGGACTACTGTCGTAAGTGTTGTAATATATTTCTAGTGTACTTGTCTTATATTGTTTCAGTGATTATAATGCATTATAATGCATCATTATCTGGGATGCGTCATTCAAACAGATGAGAAGGATGTCATACACATTGTCAACGAATTATAATGAATTTTAACCAGCGCAGAGGAAGTTAAAATAGTTTATTGACAGCTACCTGGGACAAAGTTTTATTTATGGGGAAGAGGAGGCTATGAATGTAATCCGATAATGCAATAAACCTTGGGCGGGGAAGAAACCAGTCGCCGTAATGTAAACATGCGGTCAGCTCTCAACTTCCCTCCTCTTTCCTCTCCCCAATTTGGACGATAATACCTCATTCAGTCCATGGTATTTCGAAGTTGTCACACTTAACAAATTTTCGCTCTTCCTTCGTGGTTTTTGCTCAATATTCGCCCCGTTAGCAGTCAGTTCAAGTTTTAACGTAATTTCGTCGGATAAAGTGAACTACTGTGCTTCCGACTTTAATAAGTTTCAGCTCCTGATTGACATTCCCTACCTTTCACGTTGCCTCATTTGAGTTAAACAATTCATCGAGGTTCACAAGCGTGTTAATTTAGGCTTCATTTTGATAATAATTGCTAAGATGCCTAAATCGACGAAGAAGAATCAGAGGGTGACAGCAAAGGCTGCGACGAAGAAGACAACAAAGGCCAAGCCAAGGAAGAGGAGGGCGTCGAAGGCTACGTCCCCTGCCCAATTCCCCCTGCCAGCTGCCAGTGCCAGCAACGACTATGCACTGCCAGTCGTCCCCGCCCGGATCCAGGAGCCCTCGATCAACGAAGGGCCCGGAATGCAAGACGGCGGCGACAACGGTGAGTCATGGCCAGTAATGGCAATTGACGATTTTGATACAAATCCCAGCATGTTTACCAATGAGGCGCTGGTTTCACCTGCGCCAGTCACGTCCACAGGGGTGCCAGCTGCTTTTACTCCAGGGACAAGTTTTCCCGTCCCTGGACGGCCGCAAATGTTGGCTGGCGTAGGCGATGATCTCGGGTCATCAATTGCCGTAACATTAAAGGAAAAAATTTGGCGGGGGGAGTTCATTGACTTAGGCGCTTTAATATCACCATCCAGGTCCCATCCTCCTATCGACGAGGGGTTAACTCTAATTTTTTCCCCTGCGAGCGCTAATTTTCAGCTGCGGGCGCCAGACCGAAAGACAGCCATTACAGGCATACCACAGTGGACTAGTGCCATGCTAGTTTTTGTTTCGGTTTATGCCGAACGACACACAAGTCGGGTAAGGGAACTGTTAAAATATATCAGTATTGTGCGCACTGCCGCTAGCTGCGGCTATAATTGGTGCGACTACGACTTACAGTTCCGCCTGAGGCAAGCGCGGCAGCCGGAGCGTTCATGGGCCGTAGTAGACGCGGAGCTGTGGCTACTAGTCGCCACTGCCTACGCGCGGCCGGACAGCAGGGAGAATTTTCGTCCCTTCAGCGGGAGGCAATCTCAATTTCGCGGAGCTCAACGGCCAAGACAGCAACTATCGGGCCCCCGCCGCAATGGGCGCTCAGCACTTAATCGGGACGGATACGGTAGCGCAACCGCGAGTCCGCGGGCCCAAGTTTGTTTCGCATTCAACGCCTCCGGCCGGTGCGGTAGGGGGCGAGGCTGCAGATATGCGCACAAATGCGATAGATGCGGAAATACGTCCCATGGCTCCTTTGCCTGCAACCGCCCCCAACCTGCAGCTAACAAACCGAGCTCTAGCCCCAACCCCAATTAGGCTAAAGCCCATGCTACCCTTTCTTCATTCTTACACCAATCAATCTGACGCAAAACGTCTAATTTCGGGATTTACGTACGGCTTTTCTCTGAGTTTTAAAGGCACCCGTGTACAAATGAGTTGTAAGAATCTCAAGTCTGCAATTCTTCATCCTCAAATCATTATGCAAAAGATAGAAAAGGAGGTGCTACTCGGCAGAATCGTAGGCCCCTTTACTTCAATTCCATTTCCGAATTTTCGTTGTTCCCCCATCGGGGTTGTTCCAAAACGAACACCAGGCGAATTTCGATTAATACAACACTTATCCTCCCCTCGCGGCTCCTCTGTAAATGATAGCATAGATAAGGATGAGTGCAACGTTTCTTACACTAGTTTCGACGAAGCGGTGGACATGATTGTTAAACTTGGTATTAAGTCTTTTATGGGGAAAGCTGACATCAAGTCTGCCTTTAGATTACTGCCCGTGCATCCAGTTGATTTTGATTTGCTCGGTATGTGCATTGATGGAAAATTCTATTATGATAGGTGCATGCCCATGGGTTGCGCGATTTCGTGTGCAATGTTTGAGCGCTTTAGTTCCTTTCTCGAGGATTGTTGTCGGCGCATAGCTGTTACGGAACAAGTAATGCATTACTTAGATGATTTCTTCTTTGCTGCTTCCTCATTCGAGGAATGCCAGCGCATCATGCTCTGCTTCCAAAATATGTGCAAAGATTTCGGTGTGCCCTTAGCGCTGGAGAAAACCGAAGGCCCTACGAGAGTAATTACATATTTGGGTCTAGAGATTGATACAAGGCTATGTCAGGTAAAAGTCCCAGCTAATAAATTAGAAGCGCTACGTTGCATGATTCGCAGCTTTTCCACGAAGTCTAAGCTGACACTGCGCCAGCTACAATCGTTAATTGGGTCACTCAATTTTGTATGTAAGGCGGTTGGCCCAGGTAGGGCCTTTCTCAGGCGGCTGATAGACATGACTAGAGGGGTAAGTCAGCCCCATCATCGCATAAGGCTTACCAGTGGGGCTAAGGCTGACCTGGCAGCATGGGAAGCATTCTTAGAGCATTTTAATGGGACCGTTATGTTTGCTGACAATGTTTGGCGGGATAATAATTCCCTTCAATTCTATACAGACGCAGCGGCAAGCATTGGGCTAGGCATTTATTTCGAGGGATGCTGGGCTCAAGCTAAGTGGCCGGATTACGTCAGGGAGGCTAATTTCTCCATTGCCGTTCTAGAACTGCTTCCCATAGTTGTAGGCGTTCACTTATGGGGAGATCGGTTAAATGGGAAGAGAGTAACTTTCTGGTCTGATAATCAATCGGTAGTTGCCGTCATTAACAAGCAATCGTCTAATTGCAAGATAATTATGCGGCTCATTCGCCACTTTGTAGTACTGTGTTTAAGGTGGAACATTTGGTTTAAGGCAATGTACATTCCAGGCCATACCAATGAAATTGCCGATTCTCTGTCCCGCTTTCAGATGACCCGTTTTCGACATCTGGCCCCCAATGCCGAGCAACAAGGGACCCCCATTCCTACCCCTCTCTGGAGCAGCTTAGTCGGGAGCGTGCCGTCTTGTTAAGCTCTTCCAGAGCTCAGAACACTATGCGCACTTATCACACGGCATGGCAAGCTTTTCAGCTGTTTCGGAGTAATTATAATTGTAATGCCTCTACTCCACCAACTATCGAGCAGGTTGCTCTTTTCATTTCTTACATGAGCTGGTCCAATTATTCAGCAAACACTATCTCTACATATATCTCAGCTCTGTCATTTCATGAGCGCAGTCATAATAGGGAAGATATAACTCAGAATTTTCCAATAAAGCGATTAGTTGAAGGCTGCCGTAGGCGTCATGCTCGCCTTGACGTGCGCTGCCCCATTACTATGCCCTTATTACATAAATTAATCGCAACACTGCCATTAGTATGCCAAACGTCCTATCATACTAAACTTTTCACTGCAACCTTTTTATTAGCGTTTTTCGGGTTTTTACGCATTGGTGAATTCACTTCTCAGGGTAGATCCATCCCCCTGTTTGAGGCGGACGTAATCGTCCGGGGGAATCCCCCACAGCGCAAAGTTAGTGTTAGAATTCGGTCTTCCAAAACGGATCAGCGGGGTAGGGGGTGCGTCATCGTGCTTCCGGAAAGTAGGTCATTGTGCCCCGTTAAAGCAATTGTTGGGTATTTGGAAGCCCGTCCTCAACGCGTTCCCACTCCCGGTATTGACCAGGGGTTTGCATTTTTTAGGCAATTTGATGGTTCTCCCCTAACCCGGCAAGCTTTCAACAGGGTGCTACATAGGAGTGTTTCATTCTTAGGTTTACCAGCTCACTATTACACGGCCCATTCATTCCGAATAGGAGCTGCTACGTCCGCAGCTATGGCGGGCTTTTCAGACTCCCACATTCAAAAAATGGGGAGATGGGTATCTGGGGCATACCGGGGTTATATCAGATTACCGGCGGGTGAAGTTTGAAAACTTCGGGGTGTTATAATTAGTCAGTACGTTGTCTTTTTCAGCTTAATTTTGTTACGTTTTGATTTAGACTGGTAGGGTGATGGGCGATCAGGCCAAACCCAATGCATAATATACTCGTAACTAAATTTTGATTGCACTGAATTAGGGTGGTTTATTCCGAAGAATAACACACATTGCAAAAGACATTTTGTTTATGGTAATATTATGTAGAACATGTTACTGTCTGCGGGTTCTCCCTTTTCTCCATTATTTGAATCTGCAGGGTCTACAGATTTATCGAGCCAGACAAGGGATTCTACATCCATACGAGGCACCATCTGGGCCCTGGGGGATTTCATGGTGCAAGCGGCCGGTATCCATCTACCCGCCGACAGACATGAAACCAGTCAGAGACAGCTGGGTCAATAACAAGTTGCGCGGTCTATAATTCCCGATTTGGAGGACTGGTCGTTTCGCTCCGTATGCACCTTTCTGGCAAGGGTACTTACTTCATTATTCATTTCGAACATTTACGAGGTGTTTCTGGGGAATACAGACGTTCAATTCCTCCCTACTGATCTTTGAACATTCGTCGGTACAGGTTAATTTCATATCTGTATTGATCTGAAGTAGGAATGATTGTACATAATGTAGTCTGTTACGTTCATAGTACCTTTCGCAATTATGCAAAGGATGAGATTTGTTCATACCATCCGATTTCGGTGTGGCGGCGATCCATGTCTGAGCAGCCACGTCTCGTGTGGCAGAAAAATTTACAATTTTGACCGCCAAACCGCGGAATTATCTTTAATTTGCACATGTCGAACATACCAGTTTGCAAGAGAACAGGCTTCGAGCCAATGATGGGAAATTTTAATGCAATTAGTATTGTTTGCACCCTGTTTACACTTGGTTTGTAGGCTGAGGAGGACCATTAAGGCCTTTGATTTAGTTATCCTCAGTTGTAGGCAATAAAGTGTTTATGTGAACGCTACGTGTCTCAGGCCAGAGAACTGCGTTGATTTGGGATTATTTTATTATGTGAACGCTACGTGTCTCAGGCCAGAGAACTGCGTTGATTTGTTTTTATTATGTAACGCTACGTGTCTCAGGTCAGAGAACTGCGTTGATTTGTTTTTATTATGTGAACGCTACGTGTCTCAGGCCAGAGAACTGCGTTGATTTGGTTTTATTTTATTATGTGAACGCTACGTGTCTCAGCCCAGAGAACTGCGTCGATTTGGTTTTATTTTATTAGGTGAACGCTACGTGTCTCAGGCCAGAGAACTGCGTTGATTTGTTTTAATCTAAATTGGGGGCATTTTAATGCAATTAGTATTTACACCCCGTTTACACTTTGCTTGTAGGCGGAGGATGACCATTAAGGCATTTGCTTAGTTATCCTCAGTTTTAGGCAATAAAGTGTTTATGCGAACGCTACGTGTCTCAGGCCAGAGAACTGCGTCGATTTGTTTGTATTAGGGAACGCTACGTGTCTCAAGCCAGAGAACTGCGTTGATTTGTTTTTATTATTTGAACGCTATGTGTCTCAGGTAAGAGAACGGCTGTTCATTGTGAAGTTAACACACTATTTTCATTTGAATTAATTGTTATACCACAAGTCTAATGACGATGGAAAGTTTCTATATTACAACTAATAAATACCATGGCCAATTGCAAAACTAGTTTTCTATGTCCTTATTCCTTGTTCCAGGTGGATAGAACAATAATTGGCATATGAGGTATGTTTTTGACATATCTGAAGTAGAATCTAGACGAGCGATATCATAATATAAAACATCATGAGATTGAGTATCATTCATATTCAGATTTAACCTTTTGTTCATAGCTAATCATTGTGACACATTTTAAAAGCAACTTGATCTAAAGAGCGATGATCATATTTTGAACAAAATGTAGCATTTTAGGTTCTTCCAGTTTTATATGATGAAGTGGTATAAACGCTCTAGGTGTGAGAGACCCTACTTTTGCTGTAAAAGGCGTTCGACCACACCAAACCCCTTATGTGGATCGTCGACAATGTTTGATTATCATTCGTTATCTACTTACCTTTGAAGAAGAAGCACAATTGGCTAGCTCGTGGTAAAATTCATCATGTAGCCACAGTTCGTCAAACTCCCTCATTGTCAGGTCAGCGAGACAAGGCAGAAGACATAGGAACTTGGCGAAGGCACGTGATGCCATTGGATTATTTCTCTTCAGGTTGCAGTCTTCGATGCAGAGCTTTTCAATCTGTTCAGAAATTAAATATAATAACAACTCATAACATTATTTTCATAATACTGTGGTTTTGAATGACATACTTCTTCTTCTGATTTTTGTTTTCTACAAGTTACGATAAGTTCATGGTTGAGCTGGATTCTATTGGGAGATATACGTTCAGATAATCTAATACTGGTGCTCTAATAATTTTTTTAATGAAATAGGGCTATTTGTTCTGACTGAATAAAACAATTATTCACTTTTGTTTGATTGTTTGTCTTTTATTCTTTTTCTGATGAAGGGGGAGGGGTGGTGGGAATACACTTTTTGATTATATTCGCATACGACAAAGTTATGGACATTTTACATTTTATGGAAATTGTATCATCAAATAATAGCATATAAATCACATGGCATTTTCCTAAATAACGTTTTTTTTTTTAAATGAATAGATTTTTAGTTTTTGTAATACTTTTCCATTTCTAGTCCTTTACAAATTAATCTGTTCGACAGACTTAATATAGTTACATCTTGAAATGCTGATTTACGATTTATTACTCGAATGAATGTGAAATATAAGAAAGTTTAGACTTTTGTAGCTTCTTTCTTTTCTTCAAATTATAACCCTTAAAGCTGAATACCCAATGAAAGTATGATTATATATCGATGGAAAGCAAATTAAATTTATATATATATATATATATGAACCTACTTAGGCATTAAAGCTAATCAAAATTTGTCACTAAACCCCCACCTCATCTAAGGTCATTCAGAGGTCAAATTAAGCCTTTAATTCATGTACACCTTTCTCAATCAGCAATATATACAGTGCTACCAAGCATACACACGAGCCTACAGCAATAGTTAGGGTGCTGTAGTTGTTAATGTGGTACACTGGTTGTGCTAGTAGTTGTAGTAGGGATTGACATTTATTTTATTTATTTATTTCGTTTATTTCAACAGGGTAGGCCTATCAGTAGTTAAAATACTGCATAGCATAAAAATACATAATAAAGACATACATATAAACTTGCCCCAGTTAAATTTTTACTCGTAAATTGTGGTACAAATTAATTTTCATTTTCATTGTTCATCATTCAAGGTAACGGTGTAATATCTTGTATTCCCCGTATTACATTAAAATACCTTGTAAATTACCTTTGATGATGAGGCCTGACGAGCAAGTTCGTGGTAGAAATCATCACGAAGGAAAAGATGACTGTATTGATGGTCAGAGTCCTTTATCGTCAGGTCGGTGAGACAAGGCAGAAGACATAAAAACCTGGCTAGGCTACATGATGCTCTTGGGTTATTCTTATCCAGATTACAACCATCAATACACACCTTCTCTATCTGTTGAGATGCCTTTCATGACAAAAAGAACGCACAAAATCGGAGATCTATATCATTTTTAAAAGATAGGGAATATACACTGTCGCTCATAAAGTTGGAATATTTTAGTTTTACCCCAAAAATACTCTGTGTGTCCATGCCTTGAGCCATAATGCATGGCCGTCCAGAGGATTTTTTTTATGTTGGGGACCGGGGTAAAATGCAATAAATTATTGACAATTTATTGCATTTTCTTTTTCTTTTTTGTTTATTTATGGAAACTGCCCCTACCCTAGCCCCCGCTGCGTACAGTCATGGTTCAGTGACAAAGCAATGGCCTCGTAACTGTGAGGCCCCAGGATCAAAACCATGTCGATGTGCTATATTAGTGCCCTTTTGTGGGGCATTAATCCTCATTACTGTCATTTATGACTTATGGCGTAGGTCCCCTAGTTGATAAGCATAGTAACATACACATGCTTTAGCAGTCACGCAAAACACACATTGGCAAATCATTATTCAATAAAATCTGAGAATGTATACTATTATCTAGATCTATTATTTTTAAATTACTTTTTAAATAATTCCATAAATTGGGGTAAAACAAAATATTCCAACTTTATGAGCGACAGTGTATGTTATTCTTTTATCATTTTCATTATCGTAAGTGTATTAATTACAAAGTAGGTTAAAATGCTATAGAATGAGAAAAAAAATTGTTGTAATAAATACTACATGTCCATCTAATTGCGTTTATTATCAAGGTGATTACTAAAAAAAGTGTTGTGTATCGACAAACATTAATTTTACATTCTGAATTAAGTAACTGTAATTAAAGGAGAACTAACCCCAAACAATAAATTTAGCTGTTCTGGGAGATGTATTGCATTATTGCCCATCAATGTACAAGATTCCCTTCTAAATTATATGAGAAGGATAAAGAAGAACAAAGTACAGTTTCTCAGCTAGACATGCATCGCCATTTCCTTGATTGCATGACGTACTATGCGGAGTCGTTTATCTACTAAATGTATTCAAATGTTGGATGCTTCCTTCCCAGGTGTTTGGGGTGTTGAAACATATCATTCACCTCCTATAAATTATCCTTTGTACTCCAATTGCCAGAACGCAAATTGCAGAAATAATTTGGTGCTGTTCTGAGGTGACGGTTTCGCTTATGCTACGGTCACAAAGGTTCGTACGAACGATTATTTCGTACGAATCTCCTTGTTTTTCCATTGTCTTCCCGAATTTCCATTCTCTGAAAATCGTTCGTACGGCGTTCGTAGCAGTTCGTAATGGCATTTGTGACCGAGCTTCTTTGGGGTTAGTTCTCCTTTAAGATTTTAACAGGAAGTTCTAAAGCAAGAAACATATCAAGGGATGTGGTTCATTTAGTCTAATAACTAATGCCCATTCCGTCTACCATCAATAATGTAAAATGCTCGTTGGATGATTATTATTATTTATGATTAAATGATTATCAGACCATATGGATTATAGACAAACTGGGAATGAGACCAAATGAGTGATAGACCAAAAGGTAGTAGACTTTTTGGAAATTACACCAAAAGACTATAAACCTAAATAGTCGCTAGACCAAATGATGAGTAGACGAAATAATTATTTGACGACGCGGATAGTAGACTGGCTTGGTGTAGACCATATGAGAATAGACCGATTGGGTAGTAGACGAACTGGTTGTACACAAAACGGCTATAAACCATGAGGAATAATGCCTTCCCAAAGGGCACAAGTGCATCCACTTCTTTTCGAATCCTGGACCACCGACGTACGAGACCACTGCTCTACCACTGAGCCTTCACGTCTCCTATAGTACATGTTATAGGTGAATACTATATATCTGTTTATAATCAAGCGAGTACATTAACATCTCTTTCTCTCAAATTTGGCAGATTTGTTTTTTATAGGGGAATGTATATAGACCCTATATTTCAAAAAAGTTTAACACTATAATGGAAAACATTGGCACAACTAAGCTTCCGAAAGTTAAAAAGAAATGGAAGACAAAGATACAAAAAAAGTTTCGAAGTCGGTATTCAATAACATGAACATGATAAAGATTAATGATCCACTCAAACAATTTGAAAATATAGCTTCCTGCTGTACTGCATGAAACCACAGGAGAAGACGTATAAAAGGCAATCATAGAAAAAACATTATAGTTCTGATATCCCATATGAAAACTCAGAGGCAAATATCATCAGATTGGATTGGAGAAAGATATAGCATCTGGAGTCAAGGAAAATCCCAAAGCCTTCTGGTCATACGTTAAGACTAAAACCACCGCTCGAGAAAGTATCGGCAGTCTTATTAAGTCGGATGGAACCACTACTGAAACAGACATAGAAAAAGCCCAAGTACTGCAAGACTTCTTTATTAGTGTGTTCACCCGCGAAGATTTGCAGAATATGCCGACTCCTCCTGAAATTGACTTTGAATCAGCATTAACAAGCTTTGCTGTCGTACCATCAGACGTGTTAGAGTTGCTAAGGAATCTGAAACCAAATAAGTCTCAAGGACCTGATGGATTGCATCCACGTTTACTGCAAAGGTTGGCAGGCGTTCTTGATGTGCCACTTTCACTCTTGTTCAAATTGAGCTTAGAAAAGGGAGAATTACCCTTGGACTGGAAATCAGCTAATGTTACTCCCATTTTCAAAAAAGGAAACAAGCAAGAAAGCAGAAACTATAGACCAGTGAGTCTTACATGCGTTGTGTGCAAGATATTTGAGTGCATGGTGAGCAAGCACATCATCAAACACCTATCAACAAATGAGATGTTGTCTGCACACCAACATGGCTTCGTTGCTGGTCGTTCCTGTACCACTCATCTGTTGGAAGTACTCAACGACTGGACACATATCTTAGAAGAGGGAGGTAATATTGATGCAATTTACATGGACTTTATGAAAGCTTTTGATTCAGTACCCCATTATCGATTGCTGCAGAAAGTTGAAGTCATCAGTGCTGAGTGGAATTCCGCAAGGGAGTGTACTCGGGCCGCTGTTATTCCTGATCTACATAAACGATCTTCCTGATTTCGTAGAGTCCAGAATTAAGCTTTTTGCAGACGACACGAAACTGTATGCCAGATGTGACACCGACGAAGATTCCCAGGAATTGCAGGATGATCTGATAAAGATGCAGGAATGGTCAGATACATGGCAGCTTAGATTTCACCCAGAGAAGTGTACTGTGTTGAAAATTGGCAGGTCCCCCTCAAGTTATGATTATCGCATGAAGAATGGCAATGAAACTACAATCCTGAAAGAATCTAAAGTGGAAAGGGATCTCGGTGTGCTTGTCGATTCTAAGCTGACCTTCAAAGACCACATCTCCCATGTTATATCCAGGTCTAACAGGCTACTGGGGGTAATACGAAGATCATTCGCAAACATGGACACGAACACTTTCAAACTCTTGTACATAGGCCTTGTAAGGTCTGTCTTGGAGTACGGACAAGCTGCATGGTCACTATATAGGATAGGTGAACAGAAGAGACTTGAAAGCGCCCAACGAAGAGCTACAAAGATGGTACCTAGACTGAAGAATCTTCCATACGAAACACGTCTAAGATACCTGAAGCTACCGTCTTTTGCCCATCGCAGAAAGAGAGGAGATATGATTGACGTTTACAAGTACCTCCATGGCTTATACACCACTCAGACAAACCTACTACATTTATGCAAGGAAAACAGAACACGAGGCCATACTCTGAAACTAGAGAAGACATTTTCACATCTCGACATCAGGAAATTCTTTTTCTCGAATAGAGTAGTGGACACATGGAATAGCCTATCTGAAGAAGTGGTTAATGCCCCATCTGTAGATGCCTTCAAAAACAAACTCGATAACTATTAGAAGAAATCACCTTCAGTATATGACTTTGAAAGTAAATAGAAGAATGCAGAACTATTCCACCCTCCACACACACACCTCGACACGAAACCACAACAAACAGAAGTATTGATGCAAAGGAATTCAATCGATCGATGAACAGGCTCTGTCCTACCAACATCGATGGATTAAAGTAAAGTAAAGTAAGTAAAGTAAAAAGTAACATACGTTAGAACTCACCTTTGAGGAAGAAGCAAGACGAGCAAGTTCCTGGTAGAAATCATCATGTAGATAAATATTGTAAAGTATCGTCAGATCGGTGAGGCAAGGCTGAAGACAGAGAAACTTGGCTAGGTCACGTGATGCTGATGGTTTATTCCCTGTTAGATTACAACGTCCTATGGATAGCTTTTGAACCTGATGAAAAGTGAACAGTGACGGTGGAAATAAAACTATTAATAATTATGTTTATGATAATGATACTACTATTACTATTATATACCATATACTACAAATTATGACAATACAGTACAAGGCACGGGAAAAAAATTAACCCTTTCTAAATCAAATGTTTGTTTAACTTTCTGTAAGAATACTACAAACTCTTAAAAACATGCGCTGAAAAGAATTAGGACTGTAAAAAACATCAACTGTAATCACATCCCTATGGGTATATATAGACAGGCCTGGGGGTGTTTCATAAAGAGTTCGTAAAGTTATGCATGACTTTACGAACGACTTGTATATGAAGTGCCAGATAGGATGCCCAAATTATTTTCTGATATTTCCAATAACCTCAATTAAATTATGGCAAAAAATATACTTTGCATTAAAAATGTTTGTTATATTAAGAATGTTAATCTACATGTGCACAGTTCAACTTAATAAATAAAAATCAATAATGATTGAGCATCCCATTTGGCTTTTCATATACAAGTCGTTCGTAAAGTCATGCGTAACTTTACGAACAGCTTTATGAAACACCCCCCCCCCCAGATTACCTAGGCTATTTTATGTTACCGTGATTAATTTACCCCCCCCCCCCCCTCCCCGAACATTTCACGTAAGTAGGTTTTCACCTCGAAAATGGATAACAATGTTGATTTCTATTGTGATGCTAAGCTTAGCGCTTAGAGACTTCGGTGGTAAGCGCTTTATAAGTAACGTTTTTATTATTTATTATTATTATTATAAATATTCTCAGGAGGTGAAATATTAGTGATTTTAAGATCGATTTACAATGGATATTATCACTGGTGTATGCACACGTATATTAGCTTTTGTAAGAGAGTAAATTATGAATTTATTAGCCCATGTGAATCTACAATGAATAAGTCTCTACGTCATTACATGTCAACTTTAATTTCTATTCATAAATGCTTTAGGGCAAGTTAGAAAGATGAAATAAATAATATACAATATGATTGATACCACTAATTCACTTATTCATGAGATACAGCGCAAACACGCATAACTCAATTTAGAATGTTATGTCCAGTGTTACACTAAGATAGTTCTCCTGCGGTTACTAAAATATCAACTTGCGATTTAATTAATCAAGGTATCCTTAACTAGATTTAATCCGTATAAATGAAAACCCCACCTTTGAGGAAGAAGCAAGACGAGCAAGTTCCTGGTAGAAATCATCAAATAGATATGCATTGTACCTATTTATCGTCAGGTCGATGAGACAAGGCTGAAGACAGAGAAACCTGACTAGGTCACGTGATGCCTTTGGATCATTGTTATTTAGATTACAATCTCCCATGAAAAGCTTTTGAACCTGTTGAAAAGTTAACAATTACGACGGTTAGCATACTGTTAATAACAATTATTATTTGTTTGATTACCTACTTAAAGGGCCCATGACATCGAAATACAAGTGTATTCCTGTTGGTGTGCAGTCCTGCATACTTCTCATATTTTGATATATAAACTTCTGAATTTGTTTCATAGATTTTTAAATATTTTTTGAAACATTTGTTTTTCAAACTTGCTAAGCTCCACCCCAAAAACCTCCAGATCTCATTCCCCCTGTGACATCATATTATGTCAGTCATCAATGAGCTAACTTGAGAAAGTGTTAAGTAACTTTGCCGAAGGCGACCACCTGTTACAATACTCAATACAATAGCAACATACAAAAAAACGAATTCGTTTAGTAAAATTATGGAAATGCAAGCACTACTTCAAACAAACAGAACTTTGTCATTCCTCGCTCATTTTTCCTGATTGAGGTGTCATATGAAAGGGCAGAAACTTAACTTTCTAGAAATGTTAATTTTTCTTCGAAATTCAAATACCGCCCGCCAAATGTCTTTTTGGTTTCCTTCCTTCAAATTGCTTTTAATCACTCATGCGTGAAATATGCATCATCTGAGTAACATGAAAGAGGAGACTCTAAGCTTTCCAAATATGTATCATTCATTAATTATAGTTGTGATTAAGTTATGATAGAACATCGATACTTCTCGGTTTCGTTTTTTCTGGGACGCACTGTATAGTAATGCTATGGTCACATTATCGAAAAGTAGCCTGCTCGGCGGCCGAGCGGCAAGTTTTTAGCCAATTTTGCTCGGCCACCGAGCGGCGGCCGCCCAGGCACCGCTTGTTTTAAGGCTTTGCTCAGTCGCTGCTGAAGTTTTAGCGCGGAGTTAAAAATCGGGCGGCGCCTGCTCACTTTCACTCGCCGCCCACACTACGCTCGGTGACCGGGCAGTCGCCGCCCGGGCGCCGACCTAATCGAGCGTTCACCGTCGAGCGATTTAGGTCAAAAATCGAAGCTGCTAGGTCGAAGGCTGTCGAGCAGTCGCCGCCCGGTCGCCGCTGGGAGATCAGTCGGTCACTGGGCGGCGAGTTCAAAATTGGTCGGCAGACTTTGACCTAGCGGCTTCGATTTTTGACCTAAATCGCTCGGCGGCGAACGCTCGATTAGTTCGGGCCCCGGGCGGCGAACGGCCGGGCACCGAGCGTATTTTGGAGCCCCGCCGATCGCTGGCCGGCCGCCGTCCAATATCTTTAAAATCAGCCGGCGGCCGGTGGGAGACTGTTTGGGAATCGGTGGGTCACCGGTCGGTCACTGCCGGGACACCGCGCTGAAAAGTTTTGCGATTTCGCCCAGTTTTGACCTAAAATCGACCGGCGATCGACAGGAAATCGACAGGGCACCGCCCAGGCATCGCTTGGGCTCTACAGCCTGCTCGACGTCTCCAAAAATCGCTGTGCGATGCCTAAATTCCAGCGGCGACCGAGCAGGCTACTAATCGGTCGGTCGCCGCTCTGATTTGTAACCATAGCTTAAGGCAGGCCTGCAGACAGTGATAATTAGCTACGTCACGTGATGCCGGCGGATCATTTCTTTCTAGATTACCTCTTATGGATACATTTTTTACCTGTTGAAAAGTGCAATATGACGATGGTAATGATACTGTTAATAATGATAAAAATTATGGTAATGATACTACTACTACTACTACTAGCTATTGTCACGACAATTAATATGGTAATAGGTGTTTTCGATGTGGTAAATGTTCCAGGAAAAGGCAGGGGAAAATTTAATTCCTTTCTAATTCAAGTTTTTGTTAACATTTCTGTAGGAATGCTACAAACATATGTTGGGAAAAATTTAGGACTGTCCAAAGAAAGATCAACTGTTCACCGATCCCTATAAAGGATTTACAGACACGCTCGATTAATTATTAAATGTGACCGTCATTCATTTATCACTCCCCCACTCGAACCTATCAGACAAGGAGGTTTCTAATTTCGAAATTGAATATCAATTTTAATTTCCGTCGTAATACTAAACCTACAAATATTCTCAGAAGCTGATATATGATTGCTTTTAAGATCGACTTACAAAAGAAATGATTACAGGTGTATGCACAAGTATATTTGGCTTAAAGAGAGTTAATTATTAATTTATCAGACCATGTGAATATACAATGAATACGTGGCTTCGTCATTACATATCATCTTCAACTTCTTAATTCTGTTAGGCAAGTTAGGAAGAAGTAATGAATAATATAAAATATGATTAAAATATGTATCTATGAGATTTCCACAAAGAAGCATAAATCATTTGATATTATTTTGTCCTGTGTTATCATTCTCCGGATACAAGAAAATATCAACTTGTGATTTCATCAATCAAAATATCATTGGCAAGATTAACTTCGATAAAAAGTAAACAACTTTTTTTATTTTAAGTCACCTTTGAGAAACAAGCAAGACGAGAAAGTTCGTGGTAGAATTCATCCTGTAGCCGTATTTTGCTGTAATCCCTACTGCCGTCCTGTATCGCCAGGTCGATGAGGCAAGGCTGAAGACAGAGATACCTGGCTAGGTCACGTGATGCTGATGGTTTATTTTTTTCTAGATTACAACCTCCTATGCATAGCTTTTGAACCTGTTGAAAAGCGAAACATTATGATGCAAATGATACTGTTAATAATAATTGTAATTATGATAATGATCTACATGTACTAGTACTCTAACAAATAATGTCAATGCGTTTCTTCAATCTAGTGTATGTTACAGTACAAGGCAAGACAACAATTAACTATTTCTAAATCATGGTTAAAACCTCTGTAGGAATGCTGCAAACATGTGTGGGAGAAAAATTAGGACTGTTTAAAAAAAAATAGATTGTAATCAGATCCCTTGGAGTGTATGGACAGGCTTGATTACCTTTTCGATGTTACCGTAATTCATTTTTACACCGTCCTAGAAAATCATAAAACGAGTTGTGGACGGGGTAGAATGTGTAAATAATGTCTATGATACGATCCTACTTCGTTCATAAACAGTCCTCAATACGTCCATTTCGTCTGTTCCCATTCCAGAGTCAGTTCATATCAATCTTACATCGGGTAAATTTGCCATTTCCAGTCAGTCCAAGCCAGCCGTCGTCAAGTCAAACCCGTTCTTAACTAGTCTAACTCGTTCTCAATACATCTAAACCCATTCTAACTAGTTCGCAACTTGTTGTAACAAGTTTGTAATCCAACCACCCCTTTCAGAGACGGTTCAACTCGTCCTCATCTTGTTCTTAGTGCGTTCGAACGCGCTCCTAGAGCGTGTGCAATCCCGTCCTGGCTCGAGGGCTATAAAAACCCATCGCGTTCTTGCCATTCCTTAATTATTCCCGTTCAACTTCAACGCTTCAAGCTGTGCAGATCAGAACATTCAAGTGATCGAAGCCCTTATCACACCGAACTAGTTCTCACTACGTTCTGGAAGATGTTGTCATACGGGCTCAAACTGTGTGCGAACGCAGTGAACGTATTAGCAACTATTTACGATCTGTTTAAGAACTTCATGGACGGGCTCGGACTGGCTTGGACAGGAAGGGTGCTCAAGAACTTTGAGCCTGTTCAAAATTTTCCCCGTCCCCGGGCAAGATTTAGATTTATATTTGATTCCTTTTTATAAAATCAAAAATATCTTATGTACCTGCTAATAGTGTTACCTATTCCTTTCTAATCTAGTTTTATTCACCTTTCTGTAGGTATGATATAACAATTTACGAACATTATGTTGGGATAGGTTGAGGACTGTCACAAGAAAATTAACTTTACACTCATTCCTAACGGTATATAGACACGCTCGATTAAATAGTTAAAGTGACCGTCATTCATTTATAACTCCCCTACTTGATCCTTTTTTCATTTCGAAATTGAATATGAATTTTAATTTCCGTCGTAATACAAAGCTTACGAATATTCTCAGGATTAATGATTGCTTTTTAAATCGATTTACGAACGAGATCAATACTGTACACGGGGTCTTGTCGTTTGTAAGAGGGTTAATTATTAATTCATTAACCCATGTAAATATGACATAAATATGTGTGTTTGTCATGAGATATCATTTTCACTTTTTAAATGCGTTCAGGTACTTTGGAAAGATTTAATGAAAGGTATAAAATATTATTAACACATGAGATTACCATATAGAAGCATAAATCAATTTATACTCTTATGTCCTGTGGTAAACTTATTTCTCCTTCTTCGGATACTAGAAATATTAACTTGCGATTTCATCAATCAAAGTATCATTGGCAAGATTTACTTCTATAAAAAGTAACAAACGTTAGAAATGACCTTGGTGGAAGTAGCAAGACGAGCAAGTTCCTGGTAGAAATCATCATGTCGATATCCATCATATCCATTTATCGTCAAGTCGGTGAGACAAGGCTGAAGACAGAGAAAGCTGGCTAGGTCACGTGATGATGATGGATCATTCCTTCCTTGCTGGCAACTTAATATGCATAATTTTGTAATCTGTTGAAAAGAGAAATATGACGATGTTAAGGACACTGTTAATAATAAAGAATTATAATAATAATTAAAATTATGATAATAATTCTGCAGCTATTACTACTAGTATTTATTACTACCTCTACTAGTTACTACTACTATAAATAATGGCAATACGTTTTCCCAATTATGTGAATGTTACGGTACAAGGCAAGGAGGAAAATTACCCCTTTCTAAATCGAATGTTTGTTTCACTTTCTGTAGGAATACTATAAACATGTGCTGTAGAATAATAAGGACTGTTGAAACAAATCAACTGTACTCAGTTCCATTTAGGTATATAGACAGGCTCGATTACCTATTGAATGTTATCGTGATTCATTTACGCCCCCCCCCCCGAACCTAGCTTTCAGACAAGGACATTTTTCACCGCGAAATTGAATGCCAATTTTAATTTCTGATGTAAAGCTTAGCTTAATCATTCTCAGGAAGTGACATATCGTTGATTTTAAGATCAATTTCGAAAGGAAATCATCACTGGTATATGCATACTTATAATAGGCTTTTGTAAGAGATTTTATCAATACTGATATCAGCACACTACGTCATTACCTATCATCTCCAATTTCTAAATACTTTTAGGCAGATTAGAAATATGTAATGAATAAAATAAAATAAGATTAACATCATTTATTCAGGTATCCATGAGATATAGCGCAAAGACGCATGAATGAATTTCGATTCTTATGTCATATGTTTAACTTCTGATCTTTCTTGTTCGGGTTCTAAAAATGTAGTATTGAGATTTAATCGATCAGGGTATCATTGGCAGGATTTACTTTGATAATAAGTAACAAACGTTAGAAATCACCTTTGAGGAAGGAGCAAGACCGGCAATTTCCTGATAGAAATCATCATGTAGACATCCATTATACCCATTTATCGTCAAATCGGTGAGACAAGGCTGAAGACAGAGAAACTTGGCTAGGTCACGTGATGCTGATGGAGTATTTCTTTCTAGATCACTAACTCTTATCGATAACTTTTGAACCTGTTAAAAAATGTAAAATGACAATGGAAATGATACTATTGATGATAATAATTACATTTATGATAATGATACCGCAACTACTACTACGACTACTACTACTAGCTACCACACCTACAAATAATGGCAATGTGTTTCTTTAATCTAGTGATTGTTATAGTACAAGGCAAGACAAAATTCAGTCTTTCCAAATCACTGTTTAAACCTCTGCGGGAGAAGAATTAGGCCTGTTAAAAAAATCAACTGTAATCTAGTGAAACATATTAACTCTTGCTAAATATAGCTTGTGTTTAACTTTCTGTAGAAATACTACAAACACTTACAAACGTGCGCTGGAGAAGCATTAGGACTGTTAAAAAAAACATATTCAGATCCCTTTGGTATATAAACAGGCTTGATAACCTATTGAATGTTATCGTGATTCCCTTACCCCCTCCCCCAACCTATTTCATTTCATTTATTTTATTTTTCATATTTCCCATGTTGCATATAGGCCTACATTTAAAAAGTAAAGTACAAGTTGTTTTTTGTGTGATTCAACATGTATTGATTTAACTGAGAGAAATATGATGGGACCTACATGAAAGCAAGCTTGTAAAGCTGTATGCCCCAGTGAAATAGGGGCCTACAGCTATCAGATGAGGACGTTTTTCCCCGCGAAATAGAATAGCAATTTTAATTTCTGTTGTAATGCTTAGCTTACAATCATTCTCAGAAGGTGATATATCGTTGATTTAAGATTGATTTACAAAGGAAATCATCGTTGGTGTATGCATACTTATAATTGGCTTTTGTAAGTGAGTTTATTACTATATCAGCACATATTCATATATCATAAGAATTTAAGTCTACGTCATTACATAACATCTCCAATTTCTAAATAGTCTTAGGCACGTTAGAAAGATGTAAAGAATAAAATACAATATGATTAACATCATTAATTCACGTATCCATGAGATATAGCACAAACGAAGATCCCTCCCGTCGGACTCTATGATCTAGAAACACTCATCTGCAACATGTAGGAAATCTGTCGACATGTACCCCAAAAGAAGAAGAAGAAGGCAGCAAGTCATAATCTTGCTATGCAGACATTAATAAATCTTTTTTAACCTTTTGTTATTTAGGTGGGGGGGGGCGATTCCCTAGAATATCTGAAAGATGATAGCTTTCCATTCAAAAGTATTTCATTGATCATGCATGATGTAATGAACATGTTTACGGTGTCTCATGAAATAAACCAATGAATAAGCTGTATTTTCTACAATATTCTCTTTAAAGCTAAGTTCAAATAAATTAAAATTTACTAAGAGAACAGAAAGTCCCTATTTCTTCCAAATGTTTAACTTTTGCAAATGCGTTTAAAAAACCTCAAATAAATTGAGGCTTAATTAATATAAAAGAGACTGATGAAACTTATGCATATAAAATACGGAGCAAAAGAACAATAAAAATAATAGTTTTGTTACTTATAATAATAAGAGTAATCATAGTTCTAGACTTTTACTTTCCAATGAGTGTAGAACGATTAAACGGAGAATAACAAATAATTATCATGAATATCCTTGATATATAGCCTAAACACGTCTTAATCTTGTTAAACCCCCTTTTTTGTTGTGAATTTCAAAGTGCTGTGTGATTACATCCAACAAACAAGGTATCAATGCCAAAACGAATTTCGACAGAAAAGTTACAAATGTGTTAAAAATCACCTTTGAGGAAGAGGATGAGTTAGCAATCTCATGGTAGAAATCATTATGTAGCCATAGTTGCCCATTAGAGTTCGATATGGTCAAGTCGGTGAGACAAGGCTGAAGACAGAGAAACCTAGCTAGGTTACGTGATGTTGTTGGATCGTGATTCCCAAGACAGCAATCTTGTAGGTACAACTTTTGAATCTGTTTAAAGTGAAAAAGGACGATGGTAATGATGATGAAGATAATCTTTTACGATAAAAGTAATAATAACGACAATAATAATAATAAAAAAAGACCTTGCTGCTACCTTGCGTCTGCCTTAGTATTTGTCAAAAAGCCACGGCCGCCGCAGGGACTCCATGCGACAGTGCATCATCATTTCAAAGGCCGTACGGCAGTCGCAGATTTTCTGTCTCCACAAATTCAAAATATGCCGTGCGGCTACCCTAACATATGTGACCGCTACCGTATGTGACCGTGGGAATGCTGCGGCGGTCCTATAATTGCTATTGGCCGTAAATATTTTAGACCGCACGACCGCCGCGGCAAATGTGACCTAGGCATACCTTCTCATTCACATTTACGAAATATCTAGCAACATTTAATATTTCCGTTAGAAGAAGTGGCGGCTACTACTATGACACAATTATAACTACCTTAGAATCTATTTGTGTTTGGTTTTCCTCCGAAAACCAAGCATCGGGGAAGATGGTCGCATACGTCAGAATCAACTCCTGGATGGATGTCCGATGGCACAGAGCATCCACTAAACTGGCTGACATTTTTTTGCATGTGAGATGCTTCTGAGCCTGTAACAAATAATATAGAATTCGGTAACAAATCAGATGTAATACTTCAATCACACCGAGACGACACGAGACCGACAACAGACCGCTCAAACAATTTCATTAACCGAATTTTATAACGTCAGTCGGTGTGTAGTCAGTTTTGGGGTATAAATGAAGTATTAATGACTTAAGTTTATAATTCAAGAGGTACAGTCATAATTATGAAATTTTTATCGCAGGGCCCGTAGTGAAAATAGACCTTGTTGAATTGATGCAATGACAAAATTTGATGTACAAACAGGTAAGAAAGTTTTGAGCAGAAGCTCTATTTCTCCAAATTTGTTATTTAAATACAATCGTCCTTTAGATTGGGATTTAAAGGAGGTAACCTCCACCCGGCATATAAGATCTGCATATTATTGAAGGAATAATGATTATTATTGAGAAATGACATATATTCTCCATCCGGTTAATGTCGATAATGCATGTATCTAGCTCTCCAGGATCTGCGTGCGTGTTTTTTTCAATAATTATTTTGTACCCTCGAAACAATTGTTGTTGTTGCTCAAAAAGTTTAACAATAAACAGGATAAGCCCAAAATTACTCGGCTTAACATATGTAAATTGGGTTTTATTACAGTTGCAAACAGGTCTGGGATCCTTAATCTCATAGTGTTTCATAATCATATGTTATGTAACAGTACTAAGCACAGGTGCAATAATATTAATGTCTATTACAAAGAAATGTTCTGAATGAAATTGTATATGCACCATCTCATACTGAACGGTTACTCTCTTCCTTTCTCTCTCTCTCGCTCTCTCTCTCTCTCTCTCTCTCTCTTTCTGCCTTTCTCTCTTTCTTTCTCTCTCTTGTCTCTTCTCTTTGACA
The DNA here is from genome assembly GCA_035222895.1 of Strongylocentrotus droebachiensis. Taxonomy (NCBI): domain Eukaryota; kingdom Metazoa; phylum Echinodermata; class Echinoidea; order Camarodonta; family Strongylocentrotidae; genus Strongylocentrotus; species Strongylocentrotus droebachiensis. The sequence continues at coordinate 29,068 of JAVYIG010000098.1, forward strand.
TCCAGTATGATCTCCGGTTAGTTTATGTCTGCTACCACAAATCTAGTTTTTATTATTGCAATATTAATTATTGATGAATAATTGATTTTAGATCGTGGAGGTGATTTGTTTCTATTTATATATCATCGCTTATTGTCATAAACATTTTCAAGAAAATATTTAAGTTAGTATTGTCTGTTGGGAGCCAGAGGAGTACAAATAATACAAATAATTCCTCTGGCTCTCAACAGAGAGAGTAAATTATATTACATAGTTATGTTATTTATAGTTATTTGTTTAAGATATGTTAATTTATTGTTATGTTTTATACAAATGTAATTTGTTAGACGATTTGTATGCCTTCCTTTTATTTGTGCATGACAATAGAGAAATTCAATTCAATTCAATTCTATTCAATTGCATACATTTGCCTCAAAAACAATGTTATACCCTGGTTATACACTCTATATATTACCTGGTCATGTTGAATCTTAACCTTCATCCTGTTTTCCATGTTGATAGCTGACACAATGTGGTCGATCTCCTCATCAGTGTAACAGTGAGTGACGCTGCACAGACACGATCAAAGAGTCATTACAACATAGGTATGTACTTTTAGAACCCCTTTTTTTTTGGCCAGTTTTTGAGGAAACATTTCGCGGGCGGGTGAGTTCGCGCGTCTCTTGACTCTCTGAGAGCGGACATGTGCAGGATTTGATGCACGTTGTTGATGGTCTATTACTTAATTTATACTGGGAATTTTGCTCAAAAAGCCTAGCTTTTCTGAAATTCCCTTTTTCCCCCTCTCAGTTAAATCAAACAATATAAAATATTTTGTCTTATTCTCAAACTTAATGTACTCTGTAAACTTATTTTATTACAAACATACTTGTCAGTATTTCGTTACTTGTATAATTCATTTGTTCTATTATATATTGTATTACTGTATGGTTTATATAATGTCATTTAACTTGTGGATATTTAAGTGGAAAAATGAATAAATCAATCAAATCAAATCAACGACTCAGCTAGCGGGTGAATAAGCGGGAGGTGGGGGGGGGGGGGGGGGGTAAGAGCACTTTTTTTTTTTTTTGGTCCCGGAAATTGGAAAATCATGCCGACCGATATTTCGTTCAGTAGGGGAGGGGTAAGGTCACTTTTTTGTCACCCTTTAGCACCAAAAAGAAAAACAAATTGAGAGGGAGGTTTCCTCCAAAACACACACATAAAAGAAATTGAGGGGGCGTTGACCCCCCCCCCCCCCTTTTCCCCCTTGCGTATGCGCCTGGACGACACAACTCCCACAACTATCAGGGTCGTTTCGTTACATCTCGTTTGCCAGTCGTGGCATTAAATCGCCGCTCCATGCTACCATATGACCAATGGTACTATTTGATTCGATATATGCAACTTTATAGTCCTATCTACCAAAAAGGAATTTCAATATATGTAACAAAATTAATGTTCAAATGTGGCTAGCTGAAGGTCGGGGACACATTTGTATTGACATTTGGTCACGACACTATACTACCATACAACATCCATCTTCCAAATGTTATATTGACTTTTAAATTGTACGTTTATATGTCTTACCATAAGTTTTTCAAGTTGTGATGTTGTTTGAGAGAGCTCAGTATAGTTTTACAACGATTGTTTCCAATCACGAGGTTGTGAAATTCGAGGTTGGTAAGTCGTGGAAATGTGTTCAGGAGCGCTTGTTTCAGAGAGGAGGGATCTCCAACCAGAGGAACATGACATTCTTCATCCTCTTTTGTATTGTCATTTCTGGTTTCGGCCGTGGCGAATGACAACCCTTTAAGCTCAGAATGAGCTAAGGATTCTACGATGTCAGGGGACACTGTTTGGAGAGAAGTAAAGGATAGGTGTTCAACATTTGGAAATAGCGTCTCCACAGTGAAGCCGTGCTGCAGTAGGTCGCTCAGGAACCGATGATTTATGTGAAGTTTACATATCGAATGACCGCACGCTGCAACCTATGTAAAAAATAGGATTAAACAAACGTAGATTATTATTATGAGATAATCTTTAGGGTTAAGGAAATTAGTTATGGAATAACAATCTTGTAGATAGAAAAATAATCAAAGAAAACTTTACACAAATGTGTGAAGTTATAAGAATCACCATCAGTCTTTGTAATTTCCTAGCTGTGTGGTATCAGATGGATTAGCAAAATGAACCTGAAATGAATAGAAATCGAATTTATTGTTATCAATATAATCTGTCGTTGCTCTATGATTATTTCCTTGTTTTCCTTTGTTTGTTTGTTTTATTTATCAGTTTTGTGAGCAATTTTCAATAGTTCGTTCACAATTTTCGCTGCACTTCAAACCCTAACTACATTTTGTAATGATTATGATAACATGTAATATAATGTGAGGTAATAGGATATAATGAAAGATGATATAATACAACGTAATATAACATAATAAAATATAATTCAATTCAATTAATTTTATTTGCACATTTGATAAAAATCACAATAACAAACATAGACAATACAAAGTCAATTCCAACAAATAACACAACAGAACAGAAGTATCAAAATATGGGGGGACGACGAAAAAAGGCCAAATGCCTATCAAAGGCTTGTCCCTAAACTTGTCCCTAAACCAGGATCAAAACCGTGTCGATGTGCTATGTAAGTGCCCTTTTGTGGGGCATTAATCCTCATTACTGTCATGTATGACTTAAGGGTGTAGGTCCCCTATTTGATAAGCATAGAAGCATACACATGCTTTAGCAGTCACGCAAAACACACATTTGCAAATTATTATTCAATAAAATCTGAGAATGTATATTTTTATCTAGATCTATTATTTTTAAATTATTTTTAAAATAATTCCATAAATTGGGGTAAAACAAAAATATTCCACCTATATGAGCGACAGTGTATATCATGAATTAAATAACGGGTCATTAAAACACGCACAAATTAGCGCATTATCCTAAAATATTCAGTTTTTGTCAGGATCTAATTTTTCTTTTACCAACTCTGGCACACACATTATAGAAAGGGCGGAGTACTAAATTGGAAAAATTGGTTGATGCACTATGCCCATTACATTCCCCATATAAAGTTTATAATTTACACTGAAATTTTGCCGGTAATTTGATATTTTGTAATAAATGTGAAACTGGTGGATGGCCTCCGGAATACCCCGCAGTGGTAACGCGGTTCGGAGCATGGAACTTCCAAGCCAAGTGGAATGTTACACATCTCATTGTAACGCTTTAGAACTCACGAATGCGTTTGAATAAATTACAAGAGTTACCACTCCTTTCTTTCACCTCCCTGCTTTAGGAAAGGTAGACCAAATAGTATACATGTAAATACCAATTTCTGTCAGTTCTCGTTTGAATAAAATTACTCACCTCCACTGAGCAGGCTCCAGAGGCTAGCTCTGTGTAAAAACTTCCATCAAAGCGATTGTCTTGTAGCGTCAAATCCCTCATCCTAGGGATGTTATTCAAGAATTTAGCTAGATTACGCGATCCATGCTCCTCAGATATTTCCATCGATATAAGTGACAGTCGTTCAACCTATAATGGTGATGATTATATTTCATAGATAATACATTTTTTTGATAAAAGAATTTTCAATACTCATGCTTCTTCAAAACTATAGTAAGTAGGGGACGTATTAAAAACAAACAAATACTGCATATAAATTTTAAAAGCATATCAATTCTCCTTAACCCTTACCTACTTCAAAATATTTCCCACATGAAGAAATGTGTGTGTAGGGTATTTAAGGCTCTATGTTTTAGCCAAAAAAAATCATATAAGTATATATTTACGCTAGATATATGGCACACTTATTTGAACGTGTTTTGCTCCAAAGAGTGGTCATTCTTTTTCAATTCTACCAAGGGCAAAATACTCCCATGATATTCATGCTTTTATAGTTTTCAAAATATTAAAAAAGCAATACCAACATTATTTTCCAAGCTATATATTAATATTAATGACCCCCGGGGCCCTGATGTACCTTAGCTAAGCTGTACAAATTGTGACAAATTTTGAGGCTTTAAACTGTGAAACTTTCCATTGTTGGTCACTCTTGAACCTAAAGCGCTCTGTAGATTTAACTCATCATAATTATACTACATTTAATACACATTCTTTTGCTTTTCATTTGTTCTGCTATTCATATATTTATGGATGCTTCCTTCCCTGGTGTGTGTGGTGATGAAGTATTTTATTCAGACGCCATTATCCTTTTTAGTACAATTGCCAGAACGCAAATCGCATAAATAAGTTGGTGCTGTTTTAGAGTTTATGTTTTGGCATAAATGATATAGATTTGTTAACTGCTATATTTTGATACATTTTAATAAAAGAGTTATAATCATGCTTCTGTTATAAAGTTTGTATCAAATACGATTTCACCTTCACATCTATGATTTTCCCTCATTGAAAAGTAAATTGATTTATTATTCAGTTAAAAAGTCTTTCCAACTAGAGCTTGGTGCATGATAACATAGTGTAAAAGTTCGCCTGGTACGTCATATTTTCAAGAGAAAGGCTTCACCCATGCTAAAAGGGATTACATCGAGCAAAGACTATCTTCATTTATATATCTCTTGGACACTTTCGTAAGGAAGGGCAGAGATACCTCTATTTTGTCAGATTACATACACTACTTAATCTTTGGGGTTAGATTTCCTTTAATGGCCTGACGGCATGGAACCAAAGTAAATTGTGGCGAAATAAAGTCGCAGTCGTAATAAGAAGAAAAAATGCTTTATCTTTCTCCACTCTTTTTCTGTCTTTCTGTCTTCTTCCTTTGTATTCTCATTTCCTTTTCCTTTCTGTTTCCGTTTATTTTCCCCGATTTCCCTCCCCCATCAGTACTAAAGAACTAGTGCATCATTTCATACATGAGATTTGGCAATCTTTCTTCACATAATATCGACCGTATTCTGTAAGTTCTCGCTTAAATAGAATTGCTCACCTCCACTGAGCAGGCTCCAGAGGCTAGCTCTGTATAAAACTGTCCATCAAAGCGATTGTCTTGTAGCGTCAAGTCCTTCAGTCTAGGGAGGTTATTCAAGAATCTAGCCAGCTTATGTGATGCATGCTCATCGGATATTTCCATCAATTTAAGTGATAGTCGTTCAACCTATGATGGTGATGAACATATGTCAAACTATTTCTTCTTCATCAATAACTCTCATACTTAGACACACAAAGAAAACATAAGAAAAATAGAAATCTGTATAGGAACTATAATTGAAATGCAAAACTAATTAGCATTAACAATAACGAATAATCTTTGAAATAGATATAGTCTTAACTAGAGAAGTAATACATGTTGCTAACCATTCCCTTTTGTAAGAAAAACAAATTTTCCAGAAAGGTTCGGAGCGCGTCGAACATCAAAAACTGAAGTTACTACACTATTTCATAGTCACCTTATTTGTCAAATGCGGATAACAAAAGGGAAAGATATTGTAAAACTTTGAACAACTAAGGCCGCGTTCATGCTTTTTGACGGCCAGAATCAGGCATCTGTTACGTGTTTAGTTTAAAACACGCTTGCGTTCATGCTCACTTTTGTAGAATCACCGAAAAACGGCGATCACGAACGCCGATCGTAAACTCACAAAAAGATGCGTTTACAATTGTAAACGCGTTTAAATGGGGTCAACGCACTGACCTCTAGTGGGTCTACGTAGCATGCACAGTGAAGGTCACACAATGCCACACAAGGAGAATTGCCTGGATGAGCCAGAGAAGTAAGCATGAACAGCTACACCGTGGAACTGCGATCACGATGAGCGTTTACGATGAGCGTTTCAGATCGCTCATTCTACCTTCAAAATCAAGCATGAACGCGCCCCAAGACATTATAAAAATGTCTGGAGAGGGCCGTTGGTATATATGTTTCTGGGAAAAGTGATGTTTTTGCAACCCCTCCCCCCCCCCCCCCCCTCCTCCCCCGGTCCCTTTTCAGATAATTCTCACTCCGCCCAACTTTGGCTCATTTATATTCTCTATAAGGATTTCCTATACCTTTGACATCTTGAATTTACTCTCCAGGGTGCCATAGAAGTCGTCATGGAGTGCCGTGCCATTGAATTCCAATGCCGTTAATGCTGTAGATGAGCAGATGACGTCTGCTAGGTCACGGGAAACTGTCGGACCACATGATCTTCTACTCAGTATCAGAGTTTCCTAAAAATAATACGAAATGTGCTATTATAACTTACGTCTACCTAACTGTCTTGCAATAGTTTGTTGGAGAATAGAACAATCCAGCGTTTATAAGACCTAGGGTTTCATTAAACTAAAGACAGAAAAATCATATCTTTTTCTCATAAGATCATTTCTTTCATAAAAGAGAAATAATCTCAGATATATAAATTACAAGGGGTCTGTTGCGTTTCTTTGATAGTTCCCAGTCAACATTCCAAAATCATAAATACAACAAAAATAAGTTGCGTATGACAAAACATTTCCTCAAAGAATTAATTCCTAGAAGATAAATCATTTAATATAATAAAATGTGATGTTTTATTTTTTCATGAAACATTACTTTTTTTTAAGTTGGGGCATTTTTTAGCAACTTTTCAACTGCTCTCACCATCGTTAACTTTCCCATGATGAACAGATATCCAGACACAGTATGCGCTGACATCTTGTTGTTGATTTCTAATGACTTTTGTTCTGCAAAGAGGTGCTGTCCGACAACTTTTGCTGAGTCTTCATCGTACGCTTCGAAGGTGATATCAACTAGAATGCCATCGTTTGTGTTATCCATTAGCTTGTTGGTAATATCAGAAGCAACATTCTTAGCTCGAGATGCAGTAAAGTATAGAAGGTAGCGGAACTCTTCTGGTCTGTGAACTACATCATTAACGGACTGTTCATACTGCTCGTGGTCAGACTCAAAAAGAGAGGCAAGATACATACCGGCTAAGTATTCCTGGAACAACTTGTGAGGGAAGAAGACGCTCGAGGTCACGGGATTTGTCTCACTCAGACGCCTGTCCTGTCTTGGCACTATAAGAATTTCTCGACTCAGTACTCCTATTCTACAACATGCCTCCATTTCTTCATCATATCCGCTGAAATCATTTTCGGTATATGTCAACCTTTTCTTTAAAACTCCAAAGTAAGCAAATTGTCCAATTTGTAATAGGTAGTTATTTATTTTCTCGCTTGTTAGAATTTTAACATTGGGGTTCTTGTGTTGTTTTGTTAAGTAGTGGTCTTTGAGGCAAATAATCATGGCATTGAACAGCTGGGAGAAGGTTTTAAGTTTCCGAATAATATTTCGTTTGTCGGCATCAGAATGCCGCCACAAGATACAAAGCATTGCTATGTAAAGTGGGAATGGTGCCATATTTTCTTGAATCAGGTCATTGCTTTCTATATACATTATCAATTCATGTCCTTCCAGCGGCTCTTCCTGAAAATATTTAGTAATATACGTTGAAATATTTTCTTTATCAAACCCAGCTACGGCCAGAAAAGCAAACGTTTGCATCATAAGTTCGTGGGATTTGAAAGGAACTGCTCTCCACGGGCGGGTTGTCACCAGGACTCTACATTCCACATATCGCTCTGAACGAAGAATCTTGGCGATGGCTGAACTCTCTTTGAGGATATCACCTTCATACTCGTCTAGTCCGTCAAATATGATAAACACTTTCGAAGGGGCAGACAGTATGTATTTATCGATCTGGCACGGTTGAACCGTGTTGCTATCTGACAGATATGTCTTTGCTATATCCCCTACAGTCTGACCTTCCTTGGTGTTGCAAAGAGGAATAACCAGAACCCAGTCGAACTCTTTAAACTCCTTAGTTCCTTTCGACCAGTCCCATGCGATCTTCGAGCAGAATGTCGTCTTACCTACTCCTCCTTCGCCTTCCACCATGAAACGTTTTGGATATACGTCATTGACTTTTGTTGTAAGTAGTTCTGTGTAGTCTAAGGGTGTCTTCTGTGTGGTTCCCTGTTCGTTTCTGAGCAGAACTAAATTCGTGTAAATCCTTTCGAACTCTAAAATGGAAGTGAAGTCAAGTGGATCTGTCTTGATCTTGCATAACCGTGTTCGGTAGAAAGTTTTGAAGTCCTGAGCACATTGATCTACCTGTTCTTTTGTAAGTGGTTGTGTTTCGTCCTCTAATTTTGATTCTGAGTAAGTAATTTACACGGATAAAAACAAAATATTTATTACATATTTTTCAGCAAATTTTTCTTCTCTAAAACATATTATTTGTTCTTTTCCTAAACATTCATCTACCTATCATCTTGCTGACGACAACTTGAAGCATTGTCTAAAAGAAAGATTGAAACCTTTCTGAAGATGTTTGATCACCGTGTGTATCTTTCAAAAGAAAAATAAAGTTATGTTCATACTGTGCACTTTTAGATTTAAACAAGTATTTATAATGTACAACCATATATTAGCATCTCAATCATTGTTTTCTTATCACGACTTTAGAAGCTTCATTTCTATAGGGAGATACTCTAGATTGTCTCAAGACGTTACATAAGTACCTACTCACCTTCTTGTGTCGTTTCCTGGTGATGGCTAGTACCTGTATTGAAAGGGTAAATTGAAAATAGGATAATTGGTCATGGGAGGGAACGACACTCTCGATCGAGCTAGTACTGACTCGCTACCAAATACCTCGCTTGAATTAATTCAAAATAAAGAAAAAAATGGTGGGCTTAAAATGTTATTTTTTTCAGAGGGAGAGGGATACATCCCCAAGCCCCCAAATAGAAGCACTAGAAAAATAATGATTTATCTGGCTCAGAAGTGATTCTTTTTCTGGATTGATTATACGAGAAATACATCATTATGCCCTTGATTAGATAATCTATTTCCATAGGAATGGTAATTTCAAGAAAACACATTTGGATTAGGAAACAAAAAGAGAGAATAATCAAATAAAAAAGATAATAGATTATCAGGAAATTTTCTCTCTGATGAAAAAAGCATTGGAAATTTATCATGTAAGCAGGATTTCTTCCTCTTTATTTAAGAAGATAACCACATGTGATAAAAAAAAATGTATCAAGAACTACTTTTATCCTCGGTCACAACGCCAAACCGATTCCAAGCTAACTCCAACTGATCGACTCTTGGACATTGATGGTTATGTGGATGCTAAAGCCGGGGTAATAATTATGGAGCGCTAAGAATATCATTTTTTTACAGACATGAGCGCCATACAAGAACCAACTATCTAAATTGTTAGGTCCACTGTATGCTAGTCGGTGTGACTGAGATATTATAGATATTTTATCGACATTTCGGATTCCCAGGATAATCAATTACAATTTACCACAACTGCAATGTAAGGACTTGCTCAGATATGAAGGGGCACAACCACGGCGTTCCTTTTTTTATGGTGATTTAAACTGTGGGCTTACAAGCTTCACTTTTCTGAATCTTAGAACACATACTTTGGTGAGTACGCACAGGACATTTGTTGTGCGCAGTTGCCATTCATTTTTACTTTAAAAAAAAAAGAAAACCGTGGTGGTTAACATCTGAATGGGCCTTAACGGTACGATGAATAGTTTATTATGGAGTAAGAAATTACCTTGTGATAATTTGTTTGCAAGCGAGCTAAGGTCTTCCCTTCGTAGTATTCCCACAAGGGCACGACGGCAATTAGAACCATCAGTTTGTTTTATTTTCCACATGCATAAGATTTCGAAGACAGCTGCATGGACGTCTAGGAGGTGCTTTGACAGAATGTTTTTACTTCGTGCACGCGTGAACCCCAATGTAATGCACAAAGTGGTGTAATATTCGGGAGGTACGTCATGTGCCAGTGACAGCAGCTCTTTTTCTTGTAAAGGACCAATGGATCTGATGGAGACAAAAGGACGACAACATCGAAATTATGACGATCGTAATTGTGTATTAAATATATTGCTTTTTCGTCTTTTAAAACTTCTATTCCATTTTATATGTTTTAATGAGTCATATTTAGTCTGATAAGCGAATACATACTTTGGTTTAAAAATTGAACTGTTCAAGACTTCTTGAATGTGTCAACTCATCAGAATTACAATGTGATGTGCATGTATATTATTTAAAAGTTATACCAATTAAAATACACCTTAGTTATCGCCAAATGTATAGGATCGAAATTAGAAGCAAGCAGAAAGGTTGAGTTTGGGTACAGGTGCCCCCTGAAAAAAAAATAACCTGTCGTTATACTCCATCTCTTGTCATCAACCTACTGAACCTACTCAACCAAACCCATTTTAATATCCATTAGGCCTACTATTGGAGAATTGCTATGATTAGGAGACTAAATTTGAAAATAGCCTACCTATCCAAGGGCCCAGGGTTCATCTCTACATCCCCCGCCTGTATTAAAAGTAACTCAGAAGAGATCGTAGCCGTCTTCTTGATGTCAGCCCCACTTGTCTGGAAAAAGTAAGTGTGCATCATTTCCTTTACAGCAGGTTCTTTTAAAGAGCTGTCCTTTTTGTTGGTTGATTTAGGGGAACTCCTACTGCGTCTGATGGTGGATTCGGAAGGAGCCTTGTTTTCTGTAGTGGTAGAAGCTTGAGTTTTGTTGTATTTGATGGTAGCTTTAATTATGGTATTATTGATGGTAAATTCATTTACAGTGTTGTTGTCCTTGATTGGAGATACTGGTGAAGTGCTTTTGCCTTTGGTGGTAGATTCAGTCAGAGACTTCTCTTTGGGGGTCAATTCTTTGGGAGTGTTGTTTTCTTTGATGGTAGATTCAATTGGAGAGTTGTTCTCCTTGATGGTAGATTCAGTTGGAGAGTTGTTCTCCTTGATGGTAGATTCAGTTGGAGAGCTGTTCTCCTTGATGGTAGATTCAGTTGGAGAGTTGTTCTCCTTGATGGTAGATTCAGTTGGAGAGTTGTTCTCCTTGATGGTAGATTCAGTTGGAGAGTTGTTCTCCTTGATGGTAGATTCAATTGGAGAGTTGTTCTCCTTGATGGTAGATTCAATTGGAGAGTTGTTCTCCTTGATGGTAGATTCAGTTGGAGAGTTGTTCTCCTTGATGGTAGATTCAGTTGGAGAGTTGTTCTTCTTGATGGTAGATTCAATTGGAGAGTTGTTCTCCTTGATGGTAGATTCAGTTGGAGAGTTGTTCTTCTTGATGGTAGATTCAATTAGAGAGTTGTTCTCCTTGATGGTAGATTCAATTGGAGAGTTGTTCTCCTTGATGGTAGAGTCAATTGGAGAGTTGTTCTCCCTGATGGTAGATTCAGTTGGAGAGTTGTTCTTCTTGATGGTAGATTCAATTGGAGAGTTGTTCTCCTTGATGGTAGATTCAGTTGGAGAGTTGTTCTCCTTGATGGTAGATTCAGTTGGAGAGCTGTTCTCCTTGATGGTAGATTCAGTTGGAGAGTTGTTCTCCTTGATGGTAGATTCAGTTGGAGAGTTGTTCTCCTTGATGGTAGATTCAGTTGGAGAGTTGTTCTCCTTGATGGTAGATTCAGTTGGAGAGTTGTTCTCCTTGATGGTAGATTCAGTTGGAGAGTTGTTCTCCTTGATGGTAGATTCAATTGGAGAGTTGTTCTCCTTGATGGTAGATTCAGTTAGAGAGTTGTTCTCCTTGATGGTAGATTCAATTGGAGAGTTGTTCTCCTTGATGGTAGATTCAATTGGAGAGTTGTTCTCCTTGATGGTAGATTCCATTGGAGAGTTGTTCTCCTTGATTGTAGATTCAGTTGGAGAGTTGTTCTCCTTGATGGTAGATTCAGTTGGAGAGTTGTTCTCCTTGATGGTAGATTCAGTTGGAGAGTTGTTCTTCTTGATGGTAGATTCAATTGGAGAGTTGTTCTCCTTGATAGTAGATTCAGTTGGAGAGTTGTTCTTCTTGATGGTAGATTCAATTGGAGAGTTGTTCTCCTTGATGGTAGATTCAATTGGAGAGTTGTTCTCCTTGATGGTAGATTCAATTGGAGAGTTGTTCTCCCTGATGGTAGATTCAATTGGAGAGTTGTTCTCCCTGATAGTAGATTCAATTGGAGAGTTGTTCTCCTTGATGGTAGATTCAGTTGGAGAGTTGTTCTCCTTGATGGTAGATTCCATTGGAGAGTTGTTCTCCTTGATGGTAGATTCAATTGGAGAGTTGTTCTCCTTGATGGTAGATTCAATTGGAGAGTTGTTCTCCTTGATGGTAGATTCAATTGGAGAGTTGTTCTCCTTGATGGTAGATTCAGTTGGAGAGTTGTTCTCCTTGATGGTAGATTCAATTGGATAGTTGTTCTCCTTGATGGTAGATTCAATTGGAGAGTTGTTCTCCTTGATGGTAGATTCAATTTGAGAGTTGTTCTTCTTGATGGTAGATTCAATTGGAGAGTTGTTCTCCTTGATGGTAGAGTCAATTGGAGAGTTTTTCTCCTTGATGGTAGATTCAATCGGAGAGTTGTTCTCCTTGATGGTAGATTCAATTGGAGAGTTGTTCTCCTTGATGGTAGATTCAATTGGAGAGTTGTTCTCCTTGATGGTAGATTCAATTGGAGAGTTGTTCTCCTTGATGGTAGATTCAATTGGAGGGTTGTTCTCCATGATGGTAGATTCAATTGGAGAGTTGTTCTCCTTGATGGTAGATTCAATTGGAGAGTTGTTCTCCTTGATGGAAGATTCAGTTGGAGAGTTGTTCTCCCTGATGGTAGATTCAGTTGGAGAGTTGTTCTCCTTGATGGTAGATTCAGTTGGAGAGTTGTTCTTCTTGATGGTAGATTCAATTGGAGAGTTGTTCTCCTTGATGGTAGATTCAGTTAGAGAGTCGTTCTCCTTGATGGTAGATTTAATTGGAGAGTTGTTCTCCTTGATGGTAGATTTAATTGGAGAGTTGTTCTCCTTGATGGTAGATTCAATTGGAGAGTTTATCTCTTTGATGGTAGATCCAGTTGTAGTGGTGTTCTCTGTAATGTTATATTCATTTGGAGAATCGTTTTCTTTGATTGGAGATTCATTGATGGTGTTGTTATCTTTTAGAGTATATTTGGTTGGAGTAATGTTCTCTTTGCTAGTAGATTCACTTAGGGAGTAGTCCTTTTTAATATTCGATTCAGCTAGAGGGTTGTTTGCATTAATGGTAGTTTCAGTTGCAGTCTTTTTCTTTTTGGAGGTTTTTCTCTTTGATGTTAGTCTTTTTCCCTCTTGTGTTTTTCTCTTTGACGATTTGTCTGTCAAGCTAGAAACATTGTCGATATGACATTCTTTTGGAGCGACTCTGCCTTTGATTGTAGATTCAGGTAGCGTGCTGTTCCCTCTGGTGGTAAATTCAGTTGTGGTTTTATTCTCTTTGATGGTTTTTCTCTTTGATTCTTTTGATTTTGATTGTTTTCTCTCTGATGGTCCATCTCTGATTGTGGAGGGAGTGTTGCTCTCATTGATGGTAGCATTCGTTGGATTGTGGTTGCATTCGTTGGTAGATTCAGTTGTAGTTTTCTTCTCTTTGATTCTGGAATCACTTAGAGTGTTGTTCTTTCCAATGGCAGATTCGGTATGAGTGTGGTTGTATTTTGTTTTAGATTCAGTTTGAGTGTTTCTGCCCTTGATGGCAGATTCAGTTAGAGTGTTGTTCGCTCTGATGATACATTCAACTTTTTCGTTCTCATCCCCGATTAATACGAGATTATCTTGGAAGTCCTCATATATTTGTATTACGTATGACAAAACAATGTAGGCCAAACTGCTGCACATGATAGTTATCATAAGACATGTACTCCTCGAAGATTCACCACTCCACTGCAGAAAAGGCTTGTAACTTTCTAGTAAATGTGAGAAATCAAAGACGAAGAAGAAGATGAAGGATAACATTAAAGAGAACAATGACAGCAACAGGGTGAAGAAAAATGGGAATGTAGAGTCAGTTCCATTGCTCTGTTGATATGTTGTAGATTCCGTTTGAGTTGTGTTCTCTTTAATTGTAGATTCATTTCTACTGCTGTCCTCTTTATGAGAATCATTCGTGGTGTCGTTTTTAATGATATTAGATTCATTTGGGGCATTGTCCACTTCCACACACGAGTCATTTTGCTTGGGCTCGCATTCATCTTCTGATTTTCCCTTCTTTTCAAGGAGCCTAGTTTCCAATAACTTGAGTAGCCGGATTCTCTCCATCAATAACTTTTCTTTTCGCTCTTTTATGTCGTTTTCCCTGACCAAATGTATGAATCTTCCTATCCGCACCCGCCATTCACATATTGAAACAGGCATGTTGTATTTGTCTAGGAATCAAGCTTCTGATTAACTGGTGTTCGTATCCTAATAACAAGAAAAGAGATAACATGTACATGTTAACAAACGTATCAATTCATTGTAAAATAAAGTAAAAACTGGTATTGTGGTTAAAACGTATACATTACATATGTTATTAGGCCTGCACTCCTCACTATGAATATGACGGACAAAGAAAGAGGACAAAATATACGGTTCCTCATTCCACCCTCAACAATTGCTGTGGTAGACAAAAGAACATCCCTTCCCTGCTAAGGTGTCACATGAGGAACTGTATATTTTATGCGCACGCGGCATACTAGTACCCTGCTATAGTACCGTACTAGATTTAGGAAAATCAAGGTTGACGCATTCTCGATCGCCGACTGAGACGACGTGACGCATGCGCAGTGCCTTAAAATGATGTCACACGTTGCAGTCAAAGCTGTCGACGTGAAAATCTAAAAGTCCCTAATGATGTCATTCACTGCCTTTGCTTCGGGTGCTCTGCGGGTTATTTCGACGTAATAATAATCAAGAATAATGAACTATAAACTGCTGTTTAACAAGTCTAACGATAAAGTCCTTGAGAGCAGTCCGTGTTCAGCGGAGCATGCAGCTCAAACTGGTGTAAGTTGCGATAATGGTGAGACTTTAAACGTGAACGTTTTGAATAATAATTCCAGCCAAATTCTGAAATGTCCGGCTCTTATTGCATTGATATCACCTAATTTGCCAAATCCCATACAACTTGCTTGAGTTTATATAGAAAGTAGGATAGTTCTCGAATGTCGACTCCCTGTTCCGAATAGGCCGACATGCATGCAGAGCATACGAGGAAGTAGTAACAAACAGCGTCAGGAAATCCACTTGAACACGATCAAGTTATGAAAATGAAAGAAATGTAACAATGCCTCGCATAGTTACACGCATGGTTTAATGATTTCCTATTGATTTGTATTTGTGACAGGGTTCAAAGCCCTGGTTCATTGTTGCACGTGGGGTCTCTCGGCTATATTTAGTTTTCAAACAAGAAACTGATTTTAATCCACATTGTTGTCCACAGAGAGAGAGATAGAGAGAGAGAGAGAGAGAGAAAGAGATATAGAGCGGGGTAGAGAGAGAGGGTGTGTGTGTGTGTGTGTGTGAGAGAGAGAGAGAGAGAGAGTGGGATTGAGGAAGTAAGTTAGCAGTGGCGTAGCGTGGGCTTGAGCCATGAGAAGGGTCTACAATACACTTTTGTCATAACGATAGGCCGGGAAAATGTAGAGTTGGTGGTGTCGCAATGCTTGTGCAAATTCTCTGAAAGTGGTTGTTAGACAGGATTTATGTTTGTTAGATGCAATTTGTGAATCACTTTTTCTTGAAATGTATATGCAAAACAAAAAAATATAATCATTGCTGTTGTATTTAGAAATCCCCAAGAAAATGAAGACCATTTACCATTTTTTTTTCTATTACTCAAAATAATCTTAAAGAAAATAGACGTACAAAATACTAGTGAATCCAGAAGATATATTAACTGTACTGCCATTGATACTATAAGAAAAGAGTTAATTAATCTCGAATGGTCTGATGTTATTAT
This sequence comes from Strongylocentrotus droebachiensis, assembly GCA_035222895.1. Lineage (NCBI taxonomy): Eukaryota > Metazoa > Echinodermata > Echinoidea > Camarodonta > Strongylocentrotidae > Strongylocentrotus > Strongylocentrotus droebachiensis. The sequence goes on from JAVYIG010000098.1 coordinate 44,847, forward strand.
GTTTGATAATGTTGAACTCGCATATCATCATTTTTGAATAATTTTAATGATTTTGTAAGTAATAAATGCTCAAAAGGTATTCATATAAAGAATTCTTCACCAAGAAAGTCATGGATTACTTTTCCTTTATTAAAGTGACTCGGTAACATTGTTGAAAATTGATCACAAAATTGCATAAGTTTTGTATGAAATGTGACTTTTTATATTCCTTTTACTGTACTAACCCTCTAACATGCAAAGAATCCTGAACAAATTCTCAAACCACAAAGATATCTATGGTTTTCTTTGGAGATGTCACTGTGCAACACCCTCTAACAGTGATTTACAGTAAATTTTCCCAACCATTTTTGAATTTTCCCAACCGTTTTCCATGAAAGAAAAGACATAAAACAGGCTATACAAATCTGTCAACACTTACATGTCTGGAATGGTATATAGAACCAAATCATTGCTTTGTGAAGGTTTACATTCACCTAACATGTAATCTAATTGTAATAATTAGGAGAATTAAGGAATCGATCAGATCAGTTTTTCCCAATTTACATCATTAATAATGGTCCCTTTTCACTCAAACCTTGAGATTTTCTTTAATTGTACATCTAGCATTGAAGTCACTACCATAGTTAATTGGGAAAAATAACCAAGATAGACTCCCCACTTTTTTATGACAAATGATATTGAAATAGAAAATGATTATAATATTGCTCAAGAATTCAATAATTATTTTTCAAGCGTTGCTTCTCTTGCTCAATCTAAGTTAGATCAATCACCAAAAACTCATTTGAGTTCTTTATATCTTAGCCATTCTTGCAATAAATTGATTTATTTGTACCCAAGATATGATACAGAAATAATTAATGTTGTAAAAAGAAAAATAGAGTGCAGGGTCCGATGACGTTAACAATTCATGTACAATCGTATAGCTAATCATATATATATGAATACTTTATTAACTAATGTTCAATAAGGTTTCAGGTCAAATCATTCTTGTAAGCTTTCACTGATTGAACTACATGATGTACTATTAAATAATATTCATACTAATCTTTATTTACTCGGTATTTTCCTTGGTCTGTAAAATAGACCATGGGCCAAGCCTCAACATTGTTCAGTTCCGTGGTCTCCCCCTTTGGAAGTACATTATTTTGTCCTAAATGATCAATGGACATATATCTAAGAACAATGGTCAAATGTTCCCATCCTTAGATTTGTAAATTTGTTCACAATTTTGATATAGAGTTGCAAAATGTAGCAGACAGCCATTCTGCAATAATGATGTCATAGCTGTTCCTTAACTGACCAATCACAGCTGGGGTCTTAGAGCCCAGAGTGCAATAGACCAATCACAGTCCCTGTACTCTGAGTCTTTGTATGCATGCAGTGTCTGCTGCCACGGAGTGAGTGCAGTGCTTACTATGCAGCTATATAATCGCGCATGTTTACATGCGATTCACCAACAAAGGTAATATTGAGAGGGCCAGGAAGAAGCAAGAAAGATCAGAACATGAAGGTCATTTATTGCTGTCATTTTAAAACTATTTCAAAAGCATTTCCATGATTAAACAGTGAAGTTTTCATAAGGTTTTAGTCACAGGACTGTTGGCCCAGTTTTTTACATTACAGTCCCATGCATTTATTTGTGTTGCTGTTAAGGTATCGTTTTTCTTGAGTGGGCTTATCTCTAAAAATCACTTGGTTTTACCCACATACTAATTATTCCCTTCTTTCATAAGATATACAGGCACTACATGTCAGTAGGCTATTCTCATGAAAATCATAAGAATATAAAAATTACTTTGTACGGTCTATATTTTGAAATAAGCAGAAACTTTCACACGCATTCAAAAAGCAAAGTTAGGCTTGCGCTTGAGCTTTCAGGGTCTTATACATAATATATAGTTAATACTAGAAGTGGAAACATGACCACCTCTATTGATTTTAAAATTGTCTCACATCATTTTAAAAGACTTGAATTCACTCAAAGGCTCCACTTTAATAGTTACAATTGGTGACATCTGAATGGCAGTAAAGTACAACGTATCGTACAATAAATTTCACTCACGGCCTTGTTGGAAAAGAATACTTTAAAAGAAAATTAAATCTTGACTGTTGTCTCTCCTGGCAACTGTCCCAGTTTTATTCATTGTATATGCACTTCTGTCTTCTGCGAGTGCTGAATCTCTGTGCTCATACATGTAAGATAAGGTGATAAACTGTTTACGGTTGACCTCGTATGGTACATGAGTAATATAATGTCTAATGACATATTAAAGTTCGAACAAACATTGGGTGGAAATTATAAATACTAACACTTTGATATAGCTAATAGTAATGCCACTCAGAAATAGCATGGGTAGTCATTGACCACATTAACAAGTCAGGATTATGAAACAGTTATTCAGCTTTCAATCTTTTTAAGACGTTGAAACATTATTTGTTTCCACAATAAAAAATTGTTGTTTCCTTTTTTTAGGAAGGGGACTGACATGACCTATGTGTTCGAAATGTATATTGTGTATTTCCTTTATTACATGTAAAGCTTGGACCAATAATATATATTTTTTCCTGTTCTCTTTTTGTCTTAAAAAATTTGCTTCAGCCACAAAAACCAACGCTGTTCCACATGAGGCAGAGGAATCAGTGATAAAGGAGCCACCTTCGAAAATATCCGATAACTTTGACCAAGGCAATCAGATGAGCAATTGTTTTCAACCAAGGGTTCGGCATATTCTTCCACTAATATGTAGAAGAGACAACACCTTATGACCATTTTATAAGGAAAAGAAAGAAGGAGAAATTAGCTCTGTGTGAAACTATTTCTGCAGGTAAGCCAGTACTTGCTGCAGAAATGCGTAAAGATGAGAAGATTCTGATAGAGATTCGTAGGAAGGACCCTTTTGCCTTGGAAGTGTCAAGTGAGATATCACTTGAGCTGCTCCCGAAATTATACAAGGTTTTTCACAAACAGGACAAAGAAGAAAACCTTGAAAAGAAATCGTATGAAAAGTCATATGATCATTTCTGTAAATCAATCGTAGATGTAAAATTAGTGAAGGGTTGAGAGGTGTTAATATGAAGTGTGTTGAGGAAGTTGAGGGAAAGAAATCCCAGGTTACAAGTCGTATAATTTAAAGCGAAGGCTTCAGAAGACCTTTCCTTTTCTGAAACTTCTCGGTCTTCTTCATTATAGTAATTCGAGTGATTTTGTTTTTGTAGAAGATTTGTCAATGGATGAGGTTGCAGACGTGGTTCGTCTATTTTCATCAGACATGAGTACAGATGAAACTTATTAATTTATATTATTACCCATAGCTTACTTACAGGTCTTAAGATCACTCATTGCTTTTTATGTGTTTGAATTTGAAATTTCTTGACTATGTATTTTATTGGAAGAGAAAGAAATTTATTGCATACATGTAATCTCAATCAGTATAGACAATTCTATTTTTGTACCTCTACTATTTGAATGGAAGCGTTAAAGTGCTCTATGATGATTACCGGTATGCAATACATTTTCTCTAAGGATGTATTACAACAAAAGTAAGCCTATTTCAAGAAGAAATAAAAGGATTAGGTACAGATATTGTTATACAAACAATTTTTTGCCGAATTTTTATAATATTAAATGTAAACTGTATTTAGAGTAACATTTACAGTTCGAGATCTAAATCTTCATTTGGACAGCCCTTGTCATGTTTTTTTTTTTTAACTTTGACTTATTAAGGTGTAAATGAGGTTTTAAAAAAAAAATATCCTTAAATATGGGTCCGGTTTTTCAGAATTTCCATGATTTTCGGGTGTTTGAATTGCAAACACCCCAAAATTGTGAAAAATGGGCTTTACTTGAAAAAAATCACCCAAAATAAGCCGCTAAAATGGATAGGGGTTTCGAGGCTTGAGAGGCACATGCCCGTCCAAACCAAATCTGAGTATCCCCTGGGGTTTAAAAACTTGAAGTTGTTGGTGCTTTGAAGTAACCATAGGTGCCAAATGTGCCAAATCTCTGATCTAAATCGTTATGGACTGTTGCATATGTTATGATGTGCAACCCATGTCTATTAGAGTTATACAGTTTGGTAGCCATTCAGTTTAAAAGTAATTTTCAGTGTACTTCTGAGTTTTACACTTTAGAATTAAAGTGAGTATAGTCAAGTATAGTTTCTAAAAGCTTAGACGTTACAATATATATACCTGCTTACTTTGGCTGAATTAATTGAATGTTAGTATGAATATATCCAGAGATGCACAATAAGCACATTTTCTGCAAAATATGTTATTAAATATCTCCCCTATTATTGTTGCTAGGGAGGAAAAGTCCCTAGCAACCAATTCTTAACTTTTTCTTTGTTTTCTGCCGTAATTGATTACTGCTCAAGTTTCAAACGCGGGGACATGTCATTTTTGTTTCAGATACACATTTCCAAGATATCTGGCACATTTTGTAGGTACTTCCCAGTCGGAGATCACTGAATTAAAAAAATAAGCACGAAACAGGCCTCGGTCCATGGTCTGAAAGGCATTCGATCTGATTGACCATAAGATTATTTTGTATAGATTACCGTATTTTGGATTTCGTGGTGTAGCTTTAGACTGGTATCATAATTATTTACAGAATAGGTCCCAATATACACTGTTGGTCATAAAGGTGGAATAATTTGTTTTACCCCAATTTATGAAATGATTTTGACAATGATTTATTCCTAATAGATCTAGATAATATTATACATTCTCAGATTTTATTGAATCATAATTTGCGAGTGTTTGTTTTGCGAGACTGCTCAAGCATGTGTGTGCTAATATGCTTATCAACTAGGGACCTACGTCCTTAAGTCATAACTGACAGAAACGATCATTAATGCCTCACAAAAGGGCACTAAAATAGCACATCGACGCGGTTTTGATCCTGGGGCCTCACAGTTACGAGGTCATTTCTTTGCCACTGAATCATAACTGTACGCAGCGGGGGCTAGGGTAGGGGGCAGCCCCCATAGATTTAAAAATAAAATCAATAAGTTACCAATAATTCATTGCATTTTCCCCCGGTCCCCAACAGGAAAATTCCCCTTTTTGGCCATGCCTTGAACCATAATGCATGGCGGTACATTTTTCCTGTTGGGGACCGGGGGGAAACTAGCTAGTATGAACTAGCCTACTTACGTTATGGGTTTAATCAAGCGGTAGTCCTATCAGTGCAGATCAACGATGTCATTCACCGTCTTTAGCTCAGGTCCACAGCAAGAAATTTCGACGTAATAATATTGAAGAATAATGAACTATAAACTGCTGTTAAACACGTCTAACAAGATAGTCCTTACTAGCCGTTCGTGTGGCAAAATCCGAACATAAGTATAGCGGTGCATACATCTCAAATTGGTGTAAACTGTGATAATGGCGAAACTTGAGTCTTTTTGATAATAATTCCAGCCCAATTCTTAAATGTCCGGCTCTTATTGCATTAAAATCACCTTATTTGTCAAATCCGATACAACCTGCATGAGTTAAGAAAGAATGATAGTTCTCGAATGTCGACTCCCTTTTCCGAACAGGCCGACATGCATGTAGAGCATACGAGGAAGTAATAACAAACAGCGTCATGAAATCCACTTGAACGCGATCAAGTTATGAAAATGAAAAAAATGTAACAATGCTTCGCACGGTCACACGCATTGTGCAATATCATCAAATTTATTTGTATTTGTGACGGGTTTCTCTGTTGCACCTGGGGTCTGTCAGTTGTATTTTAGTTTTGGAAAAGAATTTGGTTTCAATCTATATCCAGAGAGAGAGAGAGAGAGACAGACGAGAGGACACAGACCATGAGAATAGGTGAGTGGGTGAAGGATAAAGAGAAAGAGAAAGGGAATGGGGGGGGGGGTAGTCCATTCTCTGTATCGTTTCCGGGTCGAGCGCCCAATCAACTGATATATTAACACACCCTCAACGTTGAAAGCAGACCTAGCCATTCCACTCATTCTGGGGCGTTTTAACCTAACCTTGCCATCCTATCGCTTCATTTGATTTGCTCAAGAGGAACCATACGTCATGCGCTAGACATGAATATTCATGATACGCACGCACACAGAATCCGATGCGAAAATTCTCAAATAATGAGATTTCCCCGGCCCCCCCCCCCCCCCCCACTCAGTGTTATTTAGGGTACGCATATGCTCGTACCCTCTTTTTGAAAGCAACCCCTATCTGAGGACTGCCAACATTTCCGAACCCCCCTTTCGCGGGCTTTTCGCGGGCTTTTCCTGCCTTGGAGACCCCCCTAAATCAGGAAAAATGCTCAATGTACCCCCCTAAATTCGGAATAATTTCTGAGGAGTCCAAAGAGATAAGAGAAAAAAAGAAAAACACCCCCTTTTTAAAGAAATCTCCGGGTGAAAAGTCGAATACACCCCTTTTTTTACAATTCTCGGGCCGGACTTTGTCGCACGAAAAGTACCCCTTTACCGGACATTTTGGCAACACGCATGCGATCATTCCGACCTCTGAGTGGGGGGGCCGGGGAGATTTCATACACAAATTACAAGTGAAAAGCTACGTTTGCTTAAAATGAATGACATTGCGATAAAATCGGGTGGCTTACCGTAAACGAATGACTAGCCAGGTGATAAATTGTCCATAAACGTTGTGACATACCGGTTAAGTCCAGAATCTGGCCGATTTAATTTCGATCTCCACCACAGCGTACCAACGCAAATATTCATATATTCAAATATTAATATGCAGCGCAGGATGGCTAGGTTAAGTATAAAAATGTCGCGGCCCGGCCCGACCACTGACGAATCCATGACACATGCTCCGCCGACATTTACTCCGCCAACAATTGCTCCGCCGACAGTTGCTCCATCGACAGTTGCTCCGACGACAATTGCTCCGCCGACATTTGCTCCGCCGACAACTGCTCCGACGATAATTGCTCCGCGACATTTGCTCCACCGACAATTGCTCCGCATGAAGCGATAAATGCTCCGGTGACAATTGCTCCGCCGACAATTGCCCCACCGACATTTGCTCCGCATGAAGCTACACCTGCTCCGGTGACATTTGCTGCGACGACATTTTCTCCGCCCCAAAAGTGCCCTGTAAAATACAAATGCTACTTGTACTACAACAAATGCTTCGCCGACAATATTTTTTTTCATGGGTTATTTTCTTCTTTTTTTAAAGTTTGTTTCGTTAGGATATTATATTATATGGAAATTAGACCAAATGACTATAAGCCTAAATGGTCATTAGACCAAATGATAAGTAGACAAACTGGTTACGAGACCATGTGGATAGTAAATGGTTTGAGTGTAGACCATTAGGGATTAGACTAATTGGGTAGTAGACGAACTGGTTGCAGACTAAACGGCAATAAGCACCGAGCGAGAAGTGAATTCGGCATATATCCTTTGAGAGTCAGGAAACCGAGCAAGAGTCAGGAGCCTTAATATTATATACCACAGTGCCTCTACGTTCAGAGATCCAAAACAATTTCTTTTACACCCCCCCCCCCCCTCCCGTGTGTGAGGAAGAGGGGATGAATGAGGGGAGGAAACTGGAGAGAATGAGAAAAGCAAGGGAAGAGTAAGAAAAAGAGGGTGATAAATAATTTCAAAGAAAAAATGGAAAGAGATATGGATATATCAAAAGAAAGATAAACAGAGCTGAGAGCGATAAATAGAGGAAGAAGTAAAAAGAGGGAGGGGTAAATAAATTAAGAGAGGCCAGAATTAAGTCGATGAAGATCGCAAGTAAACTACGATTTGTCAAAGTTACAATATCAGACAACAGAATTATCAATATTTGGATTTATCCATACTTAAACTTAAACCATCTCAGGAAATAAAACGACTCGTAATTAAATGATTAATTCTTCGAAATGACCAAAAATGCATCATAACATACATGAGATTTTACAGGAGGCTATATAGACATGTCAATTCAATTTATAAAAAAAACTTCAAATATTGAAGAAGAAAACAAATCAAAGATTGTACAATATCAAACAAAGAGCGCCAACTTGTGTTCATTGCTTCCCAACCCGTACACACGCGCGCACAACGCACCTCTCTCTCTCTCTCTCCTATCTCTCTCAATTCTCTGTCTCTCTGAATGAGAAGGGCAAATCTTCTTAGCAATTTGACACTTTAAATCAACATTCACAACACATATATCAAGCAGGGCTCCCACTTAGCCGAGTTGGAGCCTCGAGTTGTGGCGAGCTGGCTCGATCTTTTGGCAAGCCGTTTTATCATTAAAACATATTTCTTGATATCAAGAAATCAATTCTTGTTATCAAGAAATAATTTTACGTTGTAAAGCAATGGTAATTCTTGATATCAAGAATTGAATTCGTGATATCAAGAAATATGTTTTAATGATAAAACTGCTTGCCATAAGATCGCGCCAGCTCGCCACAACTCGTGGCTCCAACTCGGCTAAGTGGGAGCCCTGCTTTATTATCTGTTTAACTGGGTGGTATAAATGTATATTGCTCTTATAAACCTGACGAAATCGTCCGAAATGTATCACATTTGAGGAAATTTTCAAACTTGGTTATGCGACACATGCTGCGGCGACTTCTCCAAGATCAATATCGTACACTGACCGAATTCTTAACATCCATCCTAGATTAGACACTATACCTAACCCTAAGCCTAGAAGTAGTCTAAAACAATCGCAATTCTAAGTCTTAGACTATATATTGGACGAGATTTAGCTCAGAGCGACGATTGTCGCAGGTGCATACATCGGAGCACTGCAACACAATCTCTCAATGGGATATCGCCATTTCACGTTGTTAGGGAGAATCTACTAAACGATAATATTTTTATTTTTTTTAAATAACGGCAATATATCATTCTCATGTTTTATTTTTGTATGTTATACAAATGTACAACGAATAATAAAGTAAAACATACTTTAATAATGGACATTGCGTATATGTAGTTCTCGAAATTCTCTTTCGGCTTCATGATTTCTGAAAATGATTTCGACAGTTTTGCTTTTATAATAATATATTTCAGCCCGTTCTCAAAAGAGACGCCCCCTGCACTTGTCGAAATGGAAGTATTTTCGAATAATCATATCTAAAATTAACATAGTAAAAACACAGAGAAAAGGAAACCAAGAGTGAAATCGAAATAAATGTGAAGTAAAAGGATACAAATTCTCGGTTGACTTTTCAGTATCAAAACAAAACTTGAATGAGAGAAGAAACATGTATGTGGAAGATGAAGGCCTAAATGTATCGTTCGTACTTATACGTGTTTGATTGGTTCGTTTGTTGAATGATTCATCGACTGTTTGATTGATTGATTTATTATTGATAACTTGATTGACTAACATAACTGGTTGATTGATTGATTGTTAATTTGGTGATTGAATGAATGATTAATTTATTGATAAATCTTAATTAATTCTTCCTTTCGGTGTCTGGTTGGTAGATAGACGATTGAATGAGTGATTGATTGGATAAAAACGTGTTGATTGATTAAGGGCCTAAATGTACCGTTGATCGTTAGGCATAATTAACGAGTTGTACATCGATTGTTTGACTGATTGGTTGATTGAATGATTGATTGGATGAATTTTAGTTCGGTGATTGAATAGGTGATTGATTTATTAATCGAGTAATTTCTTGCTTGGGTTTCGATTAGGTCGGTTGATAGGCGAGTGGTCAATTGATGGACGGAGTTATTGGGTGAAGTCATACTAATATGAAAATGTATTTTAGTTATAATTGCATATCACTATTAAGAATTTATACCGAACATCAGTCATTGAATAAAATCAATCAATGCAGTAAGAATTCATTCTGTCAATGGATTAGCCATTCGTAGATGAAGCAAGAAAGTACTCATTAAAGACCGTCAATTCGTCAACAAATCAATCACTCACTCAGCCAATCAATAATTGAACAGATCTGCTAATCAATCACCAACAATCAAATCAAAATAAATCAGACAGTCAATCCCTCAACAAATCATTTAATCAATCAATCAACAAATCAATCAACCAGATCAATCAATCAATCAACAAATCAGTCAATCAATCAATCAACAAATCAATCAATCAATCAACAAATCAGTCAATCAATCAACAAATCAATCAATCAATCAACAAATCAATCAATCAATCAAATCAATCAATCAATCAACAAATCAGTCAATCAATCAATCAACAAATCAGTCAATCAATCAATCAACAAATCAGTCAATCAATCAACAAATCATTCAATCAATCAATCAACAAATCAATCAATTAATCAACAAATCAGTCAGTCAATCAATCAACAAATCAGTCAATCAATCAATCAACAAATCAATCAATCAATCAACAAATCAGTCAATCAATCAACAAATCAGTCAATCAATCAATCAACAAATCAATCAATCAATCAACAAATCAGTCAATCAATCAACAAATCAGTCAATCAATCAATCAACAAATCAATCAATCAATCAACAATCAGTCAATAAATCAACAAATCAGTCAATCAATCAATCAACAAATCAATCAATCAATCAATCAACAAATCAATCAATCAATCAACAAATCAGTCAATCAATCAATCAACAAATCAATCAATCAATCAATCAACAAATCAATCAATCAATCAACAAATCAATCAATCAACAAATCAATCAATCAATCAAATCAATCAATCAATCACAAATCAGTCAATCAATCAATCAACAAATCAGTCAATCAATCAATCAACAAATCAGTCAATCAATCAACAAATCAATCAATCAATCAACAAATCAGTCAATCAATCAATCAACAAATCAATCAATCAATCAACAAATCAGTCAATCAATCAACATATCAGTCAATCAATCAATCAACAAATCAATCAATCAATCAACAAATCAATCAATCAATCAACAAATCAGTCAATCAATCAACAAATCAGTCAATCAATCAATCAACAAATCAATCAATTAATCAACAAATCAATCAAAAAATCAACAAATCACTCAACCAATCAACAAATCAGTCAAACAGTCGATGTTTGTGAAACAAAATGTTCATGTATATGAATGAAGTTTACTAATAAATTTAATTCAATCAATAAATCATTCAATCAACAAATCTGTCAGTCAATCAATCAACAAATCAGTCAATCAATCAATCAACAAATCAGTCAATCAACAAGCCAGTCAATCAACAAATCACCTAAACATGCCAAACAAGTAATTAATCAGGCAATTCTATTGGAAATATCCCTTAGTGATCGGCTTTAATCCATTCTAAATATTTACTATCCTTTGTAAATAGTTTGCAATTACTTTGTTATTTTAATAATGTTGTCTTCTTTTGTATACTTGCTATAAAAAGCCTTGCGGCTGAAAGCCGTTTTTTTTTAAAAGCGTATTGAAATTAATAAAAAAAACAAGCAAACAAACACACGTATTAACGATCAATCGATCTGCCAGTCAATACATCACCAAATCAATTAATCCTTCATTCACCAAATTCAATCAACAAATTAATCAATCAACAATTCAATCAATCTATCAAGAAATCAAGTAATCAATCCATTCTGACAATCCCCTACTCTATCTGCAAATTCTGCTTGGAAAAACAAATAACAATGTAGTGATGCCATTTAAATCACTTTAAATGGAAGAATCAGGGAATCATTCTTAGCTAATCCATTTCGAAGAAGATTCAATTTTGACAGTCCCACAAATGCCTTATAACGTCAAATTCTCCCAAAATTTGTTATATCTAATATTAGTGGCAAGGTGTCGTAAGATTTGATTTGATTTATTCAGTTATTTCCGTTTCTGTAAATTCATTAAATGACATGAATCATTTTTCCAATCCATTCAAGCTGAGATTGCTTCACCCTTCGCTTTTTAAGTTACATTTTAAAATGTACTAATACACAGTATGTAAAAAAGAAACCGTGATAGATTTATACTACTTCTTATCTAGAACAAGGTTTCATGTTTTACTCTATCGACCAAATCATTACTTGGCATACACATAATAGTAGCTTCCGTTCCAAGTGTACCTGTTGCGGGCCCACTGACCAACGTAGGATCTAGCCAAGCTTGCCCCTGTTCCCCGGGGCGAGAAGAAGAGCGACTGGAAGAAGAAGGGCTTGGAAACCCCATTGGCAGGTGGCAGCCCTCCCCCTTGTCCGCATTTGCTTGTATTTCCTGTGATGCAGGTCACTCGATCAACTATAGAATGAACGAAAAGCATATTTAATTAAACAAAATAAAAACATGATATGGTGTAAACCCAGGAAGATGGCGTTTTATCCCTAATTTAGACATTGTCATTATGGTAATAAATCAGGACGCTTTTTTGTATAACACAGGTAATTTGCATTAACATTTAAATTTGTTGAAAACATATGGAGTTTTTGAACTGCCAATTAGATAATGGAATGGGGTCAGCAAAATGAGAACATTTTAATGCACATTTTGAACATGATGAAGCTTGTGTAAAACGAGACTATAATCTACAAGATGAAAGAATTTACCACTGCCAGACGGAAATTCAATACGGGTATGGTCGTTGCCGTAACCAGGAATGAAAAGCGGTGTATCCTCGAGCCAAGGAGGGGATCGTGTAGTGAGACGCGATGGGTTAACGCTGTCATCTGCCTCCATTTTTAAGACAACGTCAGTTTGGACCAGGAAATGATTGTATTTGAGATCAATCATCTCTTTGACTTCGGAATTGTCGATGATGTCGAGTGTGATTTCGGTGGCGTCTTCGTCGACATAGTTCCAGATGGCTGTTTGGTCGGACCTGCCGTAGCGGGCCCACCCACCGCCCTCAATGTCCATTTCACAAAACACCTGTAAGATAAGATGGAAGATGGTAAAATGTTACCTGTGTGAAGATGGAGCTACACGCATCATACAACTGAGATTTATGAGTTCGGGGGGGGGGGGGACACGTGCCCCGACCATCTGGAATCTTGCAGGGGAAATATTGTCATTGCAAAAAGAATGTGCACTTAATCCTGCCCGCAAAAGAAAAATTGGACCCCAAAAAGAAGCTGAATATTATAAAAGTTTCTTTCTTTTTGTGGCTGGTGCCCCGTCCCCATCAACTCCCGTCGTCGAATTAAATAAAAAAAACATACCTTTCGATAGAGACCAGCGCTCTCGATGTAGTAGAAGTCACTGGTTGCTTCTTGGCACACATCCTTGACATGTTGGCAGGATAGTGCCGGACTGCTTGGAGTTCCAAGATTATCGCAGCCTTCTGTCGTATGATCAAATTCAAAAAGGCCGTTGCTAGTTCAATGTAAATTAGGGGGGAGTAGGACAAAATTATCCTGGATCCGCTCCTAAATGGCTCGAGCAGGTATTCGTTCCAAGTGTGTAGGCCTACCACATATCTTGATCGGACATCTCAAAAACTAATAAAAGCTAAATCCTTTCTTTTTTCTTTTTCTTCTTCCTCTTCTTCTTCATCTTCTTGTCCGTGCTTCTCATTCTTCTTTTTTAATTTTTTTTCTTCCTCTTTGACTTATTTTCCCCCTCCTCTTCTTTCTTCTTCTTTCCCTTAACATTCGTACCATAACCCATTTTTTACCTGTTGAACCTTGGCATGTAATCGCGCCATTGATGTGCAGCTGTGCTTGACCGTATCCTTGGGCACTGGTGCTGACAATCAACAGCATGACCAGAGCGATGGAAACAAACGACGCCATTTTGGTCCTAGCAATCAAAGATCAGGAAGAAATGTATAGAGAGGTCAGGTTTTCACTTCAAGTGGACTGGATTTGTGATCGACGAGCTTACGAGGAATTCAAGCAGCTATGTGACTGCATTTTGACATTTTTGTGTTAGTATCACGTACCTAACCCCGGGTACCTACCAAGCACATTACCCCTAATTACCTAATTATGTGAAGATGGTCTCAAAGTAATGACCAATTAATATATACTCCTGACTGATCGGATAGACATGAAAACATACCACTAGAACATGTAACCTTACAGCTAGACCCGGTAACATACAACTGAAATCTGAATAAAAGGGGCTGTAGCATGGCAAATACTGGTTAACGCCATCTACGACTTCTTTTGGACAACTGCATGTAAACGAATGGACTTGATTAACTTGGTCAGCGCGTCAGCATTCGCGAAACAGACCGAAGGTCTCCACAGCTTCGGTTTCGCGTATGTTGCACGAAGTGCATTACGTAGGCCTACTGCGGTCGGCGGTCGCGGCGTCCGTAGTCGATTGGTCCCGAGTCAGGCCACGGGAAAGACACGTAGTCTCGTCATGCTACAGCCCCTTTAAAGTCATCATACAATGCCCACATTCGGTGATAACCCCAGGGTTTAATTTTCTTAAAGGTATTAAGCTATCAACCTCTTCCCCCGTGACTTATTATAAAAGATATAACTCATGATTGTTAGCGGTGTTGAAACGGCCCCTACGGACCTACATGAGCTCGTGTATTCACAAATGACCATATTTTTGGAAGAAAAAAAAACAGGTAGGCCAACATACCGAGGTCGCGCAACTTTACCCGCCCCCTCAGTTATCCTGATATTTGTTAAATATTGGTTAATAGTATATCAGTAAATAAATCACAATAAACATTTCTTATGTATTTCAAGAGCTACTATTAGGGAGGCCAAAAAAGAAAATCAGCGTTTGGCTTATGAGCAAACATTTGTAGCTTCGCCAAGATAAACAACACGTGAATGCATGGAATGAAATCAAACGTTGCCACAACTTACCATTTCAATAAAGATTCAAACGGCTTACATGTAGTGTTCTGCGGTGAGATTTATGTTGCCTGGCCTGTACTTACAATGTCTCGAGAAAGGTCTGTTCCCTTGTCTTATAATGAACTATAACCAGAGTACTTCATCATAACCACGCCCTCTTTTACTTTTCTGTTTTATTAGAAGGAATAGTTAAGCCTCATGTTCGTGTGCAAAGTAGAAATATTATATCCAGTTTATTCTACCAAGGATCTGTGGTCTTACCTTGACCACGCTTACCGATCAATAATTACAGAGAGAAAGGAGGCCTTCAGCCATGGTCCGTGTGCAAAATAAAAAATTAAGCAAATTTGTTTCCCCCTTTCGTGCATTGTAGCTGTCAATAGTGCCTTAGCATGACCACGCCCACATGTCAATTTAAAGTAGAGAGAGAGAGAGAGAGAGAGAAGTCACACAGCTATATGGGTCCGTGTGCAAAAACAAACAACAACATATCTCTTGCCATTACTCCAATTCAGGGGCGGCGATTTCTTTTCATGGCCGGGGGGAGGGGGGGGGGGGCGAAATGCGAGGGACGAGGGAGCAGTGGCGTAATGAGCGAAAACATTTGGGAGAGGCAGAAAAGATTCCGCATCACCACCACTTTAACATGTTACGCAGGCCCTGGGAACGTTTTTCAAAGTGGGGGTGGGGGGGGGGGCTAAGTATTTACGATCAGGTAGAGCAAAGTGAGCGCAGCAAGTGGAGCGTAAATTGGCCTGGGGTCCAGGAGGAAAGCCCCGGCGGGGATCAAGGGCGAAGCCCCATGAAGCTCAGGGGTTTTAGGCATTTAATTACGGTCAGGTGAGCATCCAGGCGGCGCCTTAGGGCCCTTGTTGGGATCCAGGGAGCAGAGCCCGCGGAAGCTCAGGTGTTTAAGGCATTTAATTACGGTCAGATGAGCAACCAGATGCTCGCCTTAGGGCCCTTCGTGGGGTCCAGGGGGAAGAACCCCCAGAAAATCAGATAAAAATCATGCCATTTCAGTAACATTTGTAAATCACTGGTATCGAATTAGAAATAAACCATGTTTGAATTGTATTTGGGGGGAACTGCCCCCAAGCCCCCCTCCCCCTCCTCCAGCCTACGCAAGTGCGAGGGAGCATAGTGAATGACAGGGGTGAAGGTGACGGAAGTGACAACCCCTTCACAGGTTTTTGAAGTTTTGTTGTATTAAAAAATTACATTCCTTAGCAAAAACTATAGTATATAAAAACAAGCAATATACTTTTTTCTCACTTAACTTTTTTCGGTTTTTACTTGTACATTTTGAAGGATATTATGCGAGGTAGCTACCGAATGAGAAGATTTTAGCATTTTTATTTGTCTAAACGCTGCAATATTGGGCCCTTTAGAGCTTAAAAGTGTGTTGCAGTCTTTAGTTAGTATTTGCTATACATTCTTTGTGCACTTTTTCAAATTTTAAGGGGGGACGACCCTCCCCCCCGGGATCGCCGCCCCTGCTTCAATTCGTTGTATTGCTTTTTCCTGAGTACTCCTTGTTGAATGGACCTGTGAACCGGGTGTGCACCCCTTATTTGTCAAGGGGTGCTGCATCGGATGCTGTCAGTAAATTGAATACCGGAATGCAAAGGGAGGCAAAAATGTTTTTTTTTTTTTTTTTTTTTTCTCTCTTTTTTTTCTCTCTTTTTTTTTTTTTTTAAAGGAGAACGTTATACATGGATGAAGCTTTATTATGATGCTCTATTTTTCCACAAAGATATGCACACAAAACAAAATTATAATAATAATAAATAAAACAAATATTGGTGGCTTCTTTTACAGCCCTCGTGTCCGTCATGCCATGATGCTTTTGGCCCTCCAATAATAAATGTTAACCCAGTTATAGCCGAAAGAAAGATGAGTTCATATTTTATATTTCTTTGAAAATCCTAACTATAAATAGTGTCCACTTTCTTATTATTTTGTTTGGTTTACTGAGTGTATGTAATATTGTGTCTTCATTCACTTCATGCACCCCCCCCCCCCCCCACTCTTTATCATTTTCCTGGAATTATTAAGAATATACCAAAGCTGAAGTCTAGAATTTAAAAGAAATGCGATATAGATGTATCAAGGATAGCTTACAGTTACTTCAGTCAATGTTACAGTTGGATAGAAAATATTGTCATGTTAGAGGATTTCATCTTCAGTAATAATCTAGTAGAAGATTTTTTTTCTATGTGATTTGTGTGCAATAGCTTCAGGATTTCAAAATGCATCTAGATGAGTATATTCAAGAAAAATAGGAAGAGTAATCTTTGACAAGTTTGAGTTGATATTAGTGTTTTATGATAATCACGTGTGTATTTTGATATCCATCATGGTTAAAATGCTGGAAGGCTGTTTTTTGTTTTTTCCTGGTTCTACATCATTGATACACAACTGATTATCTATACCTTGCAGATACACTAGATTTCCTCTATTTTTGACAACATTTGTATAGCCATCTTCCGTTATAATACCCGGGAGGTAACTTTTAACTTTAAAGGGACTATTCAAACTTGACGTGAACTTGCTATAGAATAGCTTTTGGCTGAAGCAATTAGTGTTTCCGTGTTGGAATAGGAAAATAAATAAAGGGGTTGAAAATGACAGAAAAGGCTCCAGATGGATACTTTAAACCAGGGGATGAACATCTTTTTATATCAAATCTGATAATTATTAGTGACATAATTTAGGGGGATTTTGCTCCAGTCTTTCGTCTTTTTGTGCATTGCTGATCGTCAACGAAACGGAGTTAAGCCTTTTGTCATATCTGTTTGTTGCTACGGCAGGCAGCCAGTGAAAACGAATTCGTTTAATAAAATTATGGGAATGCACGCATTACTTTAAACAAATAGAACTTCGTTATTCTTGGCTCATTTTTCCTGATTGAGGGGTCCTGTATAAAGGGCAAGTGTCAAGACTGAATTAAACCATATCAGGACACCTACCCCCCGGGCAACTGCCCCCTAGGACAATTACCCCCCGGACAACTTCCCCTAAGATAGTTGTCCCCCTATGATAGTTGTCCGGTGGTAGTTGTCCTAGAGGATGGTTGCCGTAGGGGGTAGTTGTCTGAGGGGTAGTTTTCCGGGGGTAGATTTCCCGGGGGTAGTTGTCGTCGGGGGTAGTTGTCCGGGGGTAGTTGTCCTAGGGGGAAGTTGTCCTAGAGGAGGGTTGTCGTAGGGGGTAGTTGTCTGTTGGGTAGTTGTCCGGGGGTAGATGTCGGGGGGTTGTTGTCCTAGGGGTTACTTATACGGGGATAGTTGTCCGGGGGTAGTTGTCCTAGGGGATATATGTCCTAGGGGGTAGTTGTCCGGGGGTAGTTGTCCTAAGGGGTAGTTGACTGGGGTGGTTATCCGCGGTGGATGTCCAGGGGGTAGGTCTCCTAAAGCCAAATTAAACTAACTTATTTTTGAATTTACCATTTTTTAGAGTTTGTAAATACAAATTAGTCAATTAAACAACTAACCTCTTTCCCTCCTTATATACTCAAATGGAATCACACACAGAAATCCCAGGATGCACTGGTTCTGATGCTCATCAGCTGTGCAGTCAAATATCTTGTCTTTTGGAGTTACTTGAATTGACCACTAGATGGCGCTATCAATTTTGGATGAAAAACTCAGAAACAATTACTGGTACTTCCAATCTTAAACAACTAAATGGGAAGGGCAAATCTTCTTAGCAATTTGACACTTTTAATCAACATTCACAACACATTATATTACTATCTGTTGAACTGGATGGTATAAATGTATATTGCTGTTATAAACCTGACGAAATCGTCCGAAATGTATCGCATTTGAGGAAATTTTCAAACTTGGTTATGCGACACATGCTGCGGCGACTTCTTCACGATCAATATCGTACACTGACCGAATTCTTAACATCCATCCTAGATTAGACACTATACCTAACCCTAAGCCTAGAAATATTCTAAAACCAATTGCAACCCTAAGTCTTAGCCTATATATTGGACGAGATTTAGCTCAGAGCGACGATTGTCGCAGGTGCTTACATCGGAGCACCGCAATACATTCTCTTAATGGGATATCGCCATTTCACGTTGTTAGGGAGAACCAACTAAACGGTATATTGATCTAAAAAAATAACGGCAATATATCGTTTTGAGTCAAAAGCTGGTCTTCAAAGGGGGTCAATCAATCAACAAATCAGTCATTGAACTGATCAACAAATCAATCAAGTAAGTAATCAACAAATCAGACAATCAATTAGTCATACATCCAATCAATAAATCATTCAATCGATTAACCAATAGATAGGATCAATAAATTGGATAATCAATTAGTCATACATGTACAATCAATCATTAATTCATTCAATCGATCAATCACTCAATCAACTAACAAATCAGTCAATTACCAAATGAGTCAAGCAATCAATGAGCAAATCAGTCAACCAACCGTGTGAATTGGAATTTGGAACCAATCAATCAATAAACCACTCAAACATGCAAAAAAAGCAATTAATCAGGCAATTCAATTAGAAAATCCTTTATTAATCGGCTTTAATCCACTCTAAATATTTAATATTCAATTCTTACAGCCCTACAAATGTGTACGTCCACTTCTCCCAACTTTGATGTGTTTAATATTGGTGGAAAGTATGTCGTAAGATTAGATTTTAATTTATTTTATTTTATTAATTTAATTCCGTTTCTAATATGAATATGATAGGCAAGTATAAAGTACCAGAAAACTCATCAATTGACATTAGTAATGTTTACAATTCATTTAAGCTTAAAGGGCTTCACCCTTCGTTTGTAAAGTTACATTTTAACCTGTACTAATACACAATTACGAAAAATGAAATCGTGATAGATTTGTACTACATTTTATCTAGAACAAGGTTTCATAATTGTTTTGGTTTTACTTTATCTAACAACTCATTACTTGGCATACACGTAATAGTAGCTTCCGTTCCAGGTGTACATGTTGCGTCTCCAGTCATGAGCGGCACTTGCCCCTGTACCCCGGGGCGAGAAGAAGAGCGACTGGAAGAAGAAGGGCTTGGAAACCCCATTGGCAGGTGGTAGCCCTCCCCCTTGTCCGCATTGGCTTAACGTACGCCATGCACGCCCTGGAATGCAGGTCACTCGATCAACTATGGTATGAACGAAAAAAGATTTTAATTGTACAAAAATAAAATAAAACATGGTGTGAACCCGGTTACATAGTGTGTAAACCCTGGAAGATGGCGTTTAATATCCCCAATTAAGACAGTTTCAATATGAATCACGACCAGTGCGCTCTTTTGTATAACGCAGGGACTTTGCAATAACATTTAGAATGGTGATGTTGCAAACACATGGGCCCGTATTCTGAAGTCAGGTTTAAAGTTAACTAAAACCTGACTTCAGAATACGGGCCATGGAGTTTTTAAATTGCCAATGGGTTTATTGAATGGGGTCAGACAAATGAAAACATTATGAATATTTTTTTATGCACATTTCGAACATGATAAACACTTGTGTAAAATGAGACTATATATTACACGATGAAATCATTTACCACTGCCAGACGGAAATTCAATACTAGTATAGTCGTTGGCGTAATCAGGAATGAACAGAGGTGTATCAACAAGCCAAGGAACGGAACGTGTAGTGAGACGCGATGGGTTAATGCTGTGATCTGCCTGCATTTTGAAGACAACGTCAGTTTGGACCAGGAAATGATTGTATTTGAGATCAATCATTTCTTTGACTTCGGAAGTGTCGATGATGTCGAGTGTGATTTCAGTGGCGTCTTCGTCGACATAGTTCCAGATGGCTGTTTGGTCGGACCTGCCGTAGCGGGCCCACCCACCGCCCTCAATGTCCATCTCACAAAACACCTGTAAGACAAGATGGGAGATGGTAAAATGTTACCTGTGTGAGGATGGAGCTACATGCATCATACAACTGAGATTTATAAATTCGGGGGGGGGGGGACACGTGCCCCGACCATCTGGAATCTTGCAGGGGCAATATTGTCATTGCAAAAAAAATGTGCACTTAATCCTGCCCGCAAAAGAAAATTGGACCCCCAAAAGCAGCTGAATGTTATAAACATTTCTTTCTTGTTGTGACTGGTGCCCCGTACCCATCCACTCCCGTCGTCGAATTAAAAAAAAAACATACCTTTCGATAGAGCCCAGCGCTCTCGATGTAGTAGAAGTCACTGGCTGCTTCAGGGCACACATCCTTGACATGTTGGCAGGACAATGCCGGACTGCTTGGAGTTCCAAGATAACTGCAGCCTTCTGTCGTATGGTAAAATTCAAAAAAGGCCGTTGCTAGTTCAATGTAAATGAGGGGGGAGTAGGACAAAATTATCCTGGATCCACTCCTAAATGGCTCGAGCAGGTTTTCGTTCCAAGTGTGTAGGCCTAACACATATCTTGATCGGGCATCTCAAAAACTAATAAAAGCTAAATCCTTTTTTTTTTCTTTTTCTTCTTCCTCTTCTTCTTCATCATCTTTTCCGTGCTTCTCATTCTTCTTTTCTCATTTTTTATCTTCTTCTTTGACTTATTTTTCCCCTCCTCTTCTTTCTTCTTCTTTCCCTTAACATTTGTACCATAACCCGTTTTTTACCTGCTGAACCATTGATGTGCAGCTGTGCTTGACCGTATCCCTGGGCACTGGTGCTGACAATCAGCAGCATGACCAGAGCGATGGAAACAAACGACGCCATTTTGGTCCTAGCAATCAAAGATCAGAAAGAAATGTATAGAGAGTTCAGGTTTTCACTTCAAGTGGACTGGATTTGTGATCGACGTACTTATAAGGAATTCAAGCATTTAAACATTTTTGTATCAGTATCACGTGCCTAACCCCGGGTACCTACCAAGCACACCTATTACCCCTAATTACCAAATAGGTGAAGATAATGACCAAGTATATACTTTTGACTGATCGGATAGACATGATAACATACCACAAGAACATGTAACCTTATACAGCTACACCCTGAATTAAACGTACAACTGAACTCTGAATTAAAGTTATCCTACAATGCCCACATTCGGTGATAACCCCAGGGTTTAATTGTTTAAAAGGTTTTAAGCTATCAACCTCTTCCCCAAAGATGGTGGCACCTTAATTGCAAAGATATAACTCATGATTGTTAGCGGTGTTGCAAACGGCCCCTACGGACCTACATGAGCCCGTGTATTCACAAAATGTACCATATTTTTGGAAGAAAAAAAACAGGTAGACAAACATACCGAGGTATATAGTAGTATATAAGTGCATACATCACAATAAACATTTCTTATGTATTTCAAGAGCTACTATTAAGGAGACAAAAAAAAATCAGCGTTTGGCTCGTGAGCAAACATTTTGTAGCATCGCCAAGATAAACAACACGTGAATGCATGGAATGAAATCAAACTTTACCACAACTTACCCTTTCAGTAAAGATTCAAACGGCTTACATGCACAGTAATGGAGTTTTCTGCAGTGAGATTTATGTTGCCTGGCCGAACTTACAATGTCTCTAGAAACGTCTGTTCCTTTGTCTTATAATTAAACCAGAGTACTTCATCATGACCACGCCCTCTTTAATTTTTTTGTTTTTTTAGAAAGAATTGCTAAGCCTCATTTTCGTGTGCAAAGTAATTTATATCCAGTTTTTTTTACCAAGGTCAAGGATCTCTGGTCTTACCTTGACCACGTTTACCTATCAAATAATTACAGAGAGAGAGGAAGCATTCAGCCATGGTCCGTGTGCAAAATAAAAATAAAACCAGTTTGTTTCACCCTCTCGTGCAATGTAACTGTCTAGATTGCCTTAGCGTGACCACGCCCACATGTCAATTTATAATGAAGAGAGAATTCATGGAACTATGGGTCCGTGTGCAAAAAAGAAGAAGAAAGAAATACCTCTTGCCATATTAGTGTGGTACGGTATGTCACTGAAACAGCTCCCGTAGGATTTTTGTGCCAAAGTTAATTTTTTTGCTGTTTTGGCTTCAAAAGGGTCCCAATTGACCAAAAATGAAGGGGTTCAAATTTTCAGACCCCTCCTTCATTTCCTGGGGGGTCCTAGACCGGGAGCCAGTTGGGGTCAACCTAGCTGGGAAGGAAACCAATTTTCATGTGCACAGATGTAAAGATCGCATAGCTCCACATAAAAAATTGACCGTCTGACATGTTCTAAATGATTGGCGTGGCCAGGGGAGCGCCCCCACCAAAAAAGTGTCCCTTTTGACGACAAAATAGTATTATGTAAATAATATTTTTAGGAAACCTTAAACACCATGAGTTTGGTTTCATATGAAAGAGAGTTAAATTATCTACATTTTGATACCAATTTCAAAGAATTTGGGATTAATTAATATCGCAAATTTAAGTAAAAAACATGATTTTTGTGAATTTTTTTCGAAAAAATTTGATTTTATAAAAAAACATTATTTTCCATATATCAAAATTGGAGAATTGCATTTTTTCATAACTTTTCAGGAATTTGCTTATGTACATCGACAATATTCTGTGCGAAGGAGAGGTTTATATATTGTTTCAATAAAAAGTTATAGCAATCCAAAGTTAGTGATTTGATTTCCACAAAAACAACATTTCTCCCCACATGTGTAATAACTGGATGCATATACGTGCATTAGTGTATTAAGGACTTGTTTGGTGTGTTTACATCGAGTTTTAAAGATAGCTTTGAACTAAAACGTCTAATCACCATGTATTTAGTGTCAAAAGATGGATAATTAAAATACGTTCATTCTGATATCAATTTTAATGAGCATGTAGTGTGTGAAATATAAATTTTGAGCCAAAAAGGTGCTTTATCGTAGATATTCCTCTGATTTTTGCCAGTATATCGGTATATTAACTGGACAAACGTGATTAGACATTTAGTAGTGCAGAAATTTCAACAGTTTGGGATTGGGGGAGGGGGCAAACATTCCAGGGGGCTCACCTTTCAGGGGCAGTGGCGTAATGAGCAAAAACGTTTTTTGGGGGCAGAAGAAAAATCTGCACCACCACCACTATTACACGTTACATGCCGGCCCCGCGGAACGTTTTTCAAAGTGGAGTATTAACGATCAGGTAGAGCGGAGCGAGTACAGCGTAAATTGGCGTGGGGTCCAGTGTCTTTGCCCCGGCGGGGTCAAGGGGCGAAGCCCTCGGAAGCTGCACAAGTTTTAGGCATTAAATATGGTCAGATAAGCATATTTAGATACCATTTTGTGACACTGGCATGTCACTAATTGAAGTAGGGTCCAGGGGGCCGTGTCCCATGAAGCTTAGCGTTTAAGGCATTTAATTATGATCAGATGAGCATTCAGGGACCCGTCTTAGTGCCCTTGGTGAGGTCCAGGGTGTGGAGCCCCCGGAAGCTCAGGGGTTTTAGGTATTTAATTACGGTCAGAAGAGCATATTTTGATACCTCATTATTTTGTGACACTGGCAGGTCACTCATTCTTTCTTTTTCTCTTTAACATACTTTTTCAAAAAAGTGAGGAGGGCTCGAGCTCTACCGTTCTGCAGGCCCCGACATGAAGGCTTCTAAATAAGCACATTTTTTTTGCCTAATTGTAAATTTGGGAGACTTGTCATTTTCCAACAAAGGCATACAAAAGTATAATTTACCTCCCAAAAAGAGAAAAAAATCACAGAAAATCATGTCATTTCAGCAACATTTTCAAAAAGACCATATGATTTATGCAACAGGCGTGATAGAACTCTAATGTAGACGGTGATGTGTTGTCAGAATTATAAGTTGGTACCTAATTACATTTTCCAATAATCAAATCGTGAGATCTTTAGAAGTTTAAGGAGTTAGTAACGATTTTAAATTATTCATGGCTAAGCAGAAAAGATTTCAAATTGATCTCAATTGTCGTTCTGGAACTTCCTATTTGAAACACACAAAGACTAAAACTGAGATTCAATCGAATCAAGTAGTTTCAAAATGTTCCTTCGATTTTTGTACCGGATTACTTGTAATCGAGAGAAAAAATTACTTTGCATACCTAGCCGAAACTAGTTATTGAGAAAAGTTTATGTCATTCTAATCTTATCACAATAGGAATTATGCGGAGTATTGGTTGCTTACAAGCATACACGTGTTTTCTTAGTAGTCAGGCAAAATAAACCATTAAACCAAATATGGCGATTTTATATTATATTCATGTTGATCGATGCACTAACTTGTCTTGGGCATTGGCAAGATTATTGCAAGCAGCTGGAAGGTGCGGGGTGGGGGTGGGGGGAGGCAACTGCCAATGTCCACATTTCCTGAAACGTCCCAGAGTACAGGAGAAGAACTTATCAATTGCACTCAGCGCTCTAAATCCTTTGAACTTTCTGCACTACTAAATGTCTAATCACTTTTGTCCAGTTAATATACCGATATACTGGCAAAAATCAGAGGGATATCTACAATAAAGCACCTTTTTGGCTCAAAATTTATATTTCACACACTACATCACTCATTGAAATTGATATCAGAATGAAGGTGTTTTAATTATCCATCTTTTGACACCAAATACATGGTGATTAGACGTTTAAGTTCAAAGTTATCTTTAAAACTCGATGTAAACACACCGAACAGGTCCTTAATACACTAATGCACGTATATGCATACAGTTATTACACATTGTGGAAATCAAATCAATAACTTTGGATTGCTCTAACTTTTTATTGAAACGATATATAAACTTCTCCTTCGCACAGGATATTATTGTTGTACATAAGCAAATTCCTGGAAAGTTATGAAAAAATGCAATTCTCCGATTTTGATATATGGAAAATAATGTTTTTTGACAAAATTAAGTTTTTCGAAAAAAATCACAAAAATCATGTTTTTTACTTAAATTTGCAATGTTAATCAATCCCGAATTCTTAGAAATTGGTATCAAAATGTAGATAATTTAACTCTCTTTCATATGACACCAAACTCATGGTGGTTCAAGGTTTCCTTAAAATATTATTTACACAATACTATTTTGTCGTCAAAAGGGACACTTTTTTGGTGGGGGCGTCCCCCTGGCCACACCCAACACTTAGAACATGCCAAACGGTCAATTTGTTATGTGGAGCCTTGCGATCTTTACATCTGTGCACATGAAAATTGGTTTCCTTCCCAGCTAGGTTGACCCCAACTGGCTCCCGGTCTAGGACCCCCAGGAAATGAAGGAGGGGTCTGAAAATTTGAACCCCATCATTTTTGGCCAATTTGGGACCCTTTTGAAGCCAAAACAGCAAATACATTAACTATGGCACAAAAATCCTACGGGATTACATACCGTACCGCACTATATCTCCAATTCGTTTTATTGCTTTGTCATGATCACGCCTTCTTATGTGACCTGGGGGGCGTTTCATGAAACAATTAGTCGGTGGTTTTCTCCGACTAATATCATGTTCACCAACAATTTAGTCAGCGCTGACTAAATTTGACCAATCACAGGCCTGGAATATAATATGAACATGACAGTAGTCGGTGAAAACCACCGACTAATTGTTTCATGAAACGCCCCCCCCCCCCCCCAGGAAACGGGGTGTGCACCCCTTATTTTTCAAGGGGTGTCGAATTGTATACTGTCATTGAATATTGGAATGAAAAAGAAGGAATGAACAATATGAGAATGTTCTATATGGATAATGCTCTATGATGACGCTCTCGATTTCTAAAAATACCCCCCCCCCCCCAAAAAAAAAAAAAATAAATAAATAAATAAAACAAATAAAAAAAAATAATAAATAAATAACAACAACAACAACAAGAAAACAGTATTAATAATACAAATAATAAATAATACAAAACATTGGTGGCTAATTTTCAAGTTTCAATTTCATTTATTTATCTCCACACATCTCAAACAATTTTAACACGCTAAGTGCAACACATTTTACAATTAAAAACACAAGTATAAATGACACAGATTGTAACATCTTAATATCTATTACACATGTGTAATAGATATTAAGATGTTACAATCTGTGTCATCAAATGATGAAAGAGAAAACAAAATATTCTTGTTTTTTTCAAGCTGAAGAGAGAGAGTGTGGGGTCCATAAGAGAAGCGAAGCTTGTAATACTACAGGTCCCCTTGAATAACTTAATTACAAATATACAAGAAAGTGAGACAAAAAAAGAGAGACTAAGAGAAAGAATTAGGAAGGGAGCAACATGAGGTTGATGTGCGATTAGAAAGAAAAAAGGGGGGCTCCAAATAGGATTATAGATGAAAAAAGAGATAGATAGGGAAAACATTTTTTGGAGAGGATACTAAGAGAGAAAAAAAAAAAGAAGGGAAAGGGAGAGAATCACGAACTATTACATCAATGGAAACCTTTCAGGTTAAACAAGCTACATCATAATTATTATGTGAATATCACACAAATTAGTCAAAGGAATATACAAATAGCATTTCCAACATTAACTCACTTTATATTGTTTTAAAAGAAACTTTTTCAATGGAAGTCTAAATGAATACAATGTAGAAGCATTTTTCAGAGTAGGTTCAAGTGAATTCCGAAATGCGGGTCCACTGTACATAAAGGTAATAACTGGTGATACTGTTCCTACACGCGGTAAATGATAGAGGTTTGACTGTCTTGTAGGATATGTACATGTATGATAATGTTTATTTTTGGAAAACATAGTACTAAATATTCGTGGTAAATCTTTTGTATCCAGTTGAAACATAAATTGACCAAGGTGAAGGAAATATAAATCAAAAACCTTCAGAATAACTTGTCATAAAATAATTTGTCAGTATGAGCAAAGAATCGAGCGTCGTTTATAATTCGAAGTGCCTTGTTTGCGATAAATGAATTCTGTCAATTTGTGTTTTTGAGGAATTTCTACATCCAATAATTCCATAATGTAGATAAAAGGGTTCAAGTGTAGAGTGAAGTGAAGTTTGATGGAAAATAATATTTCATTTTATTGATTATTCCAATATTTCTAGAAATCAATTTTTCCCAAATTGTCAATATGAATCGTCAAAGAAAGTTTATTGTCAATGATAATAAAGCCTGGGAATTGTGTAGAAGACACTTCCAATATTGTTACATTATCAAAGATTATGTCACCAGGAAGTTAAATTTCACCAAAAAATCCCATAACATTAGTGTTTTTGAAATTCAATGAGAGTTTATTTGCTTTAATCCAGTGTGTCACTTTTTCAATTCATCATTTAACGTGATTATCAACTCAGTAGCGTCTTTATTACTCAGAAAATGTTTGAGTCATCTGCAAACAGGTTGAGCTAAAGAATATCTGAAGATCGATGGAAATCATTGATACAGACTGTGAACAATATGGGCCCGAGGATCGACCCTTGGGGTACCCCACTTGAAATAGTCTTTTTAAGAGATATTCAACGACACTTTTCGAAAGGGAGGCAAAAACAATAGGAGAACGTTGTACATGGATGATATGCTTTATAATAATGCTTTAGTTTCCACACAAAAAACACACAAACACACACACACAAACAAAATGATATTGATGGCTTCTTTTACAGTCCCCGTATAGCTCTCAGCCCTCCAATAAATATTACCCCGTTTATAGCCGAAAGAAAGATGAGTTCTTATTTTATAATTATTTGAAATCGAAACTATAAATAGTGTCTACTTTCTTACTCTTTTTTGTTTGTTTACTGAGTGTATAGAATATTATGTCTCCATTCCATTCCGAGGCCCCACTCCACCCCCTATGTCTTTATCATTTTCCTGGAATTATCAAGAACATACCAAAATTGCAGTCTAGAATTTAAAATAAATGCGATATTATAGATGTATCAAGGAAAACCTTATAGTTCCTTCAGTCAATATAACAGTTGGATAGAATATTGTCATGTTAGAGGATTTCATCTCCAGAAATAATCTATTAGAAGATTTTTTCATTTTGTTATTTGTGTGCAATAGCTCCAAGATTTCAAAATGCATCTAGATGAGTATATTCAAGGGAACAGGACGACCCTTTACACGTTCGAGTTGATAACCTTGGTGTTTTTTTTTGAAGACTTTATGGTAATACATCGGCTGTGTACGACCTTGTGTTCTATTTAGAAGTAACTTATATGTTTGCAGGTAGGCTGTTTTGTATTAAATCCTGGTGGTTCTTTTATTTTAAAAAGAAAATCTGATTATCTTTATACACTGTGTTTTCTCTATTTTTTTCTAATATGGCCATCTCCCGTTACCATACCCAGGAGTTAACTTTTAACTTTAAAGGGACAATTCAAACTTGACGCGAACTTGCTAGAGAATAGATTTTGGCTGAAGCAAGTGTTTCCGTGTTGAAATTAGAAAATAACTAAAGGGAACGAAAATGACTAAAGAAGCTCTCGGATGGACACTTTAGCTCAGGGGATGAACATCTTTTGAGCTAATTTGTGTATAAAATCTGACAATTAATTATATTAATTAGGGGGAATTAGGCATATCAGTGCTTTTAAGTACGGTTATTCTTACATGGCAGCTTCCCTATGTATCTACAACCAATTCGTTTACTACCCAATAGGCTTATTCCCATATGGTCTACACCCAGCCAGTCTACTATCCACATGGTCTGATAATCATGTTGTCTACTCATCATTTGGTCTAATGACCATATAGGCTAATAGTCATTTCGTCTAATGCCCAGTCGGTCTAATTACCAGTTTGTCTAATGCCCATTTTGTCTACTATCCATTTGGTCCAATAATCATTTAATAATACATGATAATAATCTTCAAATGATTGTGGAATATTGTTTGTGAGTTTGAGGTTTTGTAAACCTACGACTCGAAGATCGTCTCATGTGAATAATGTTGTCACTAGCTCTCCTCCCACGAATGCGCAAAAACGATGTCTTCTGTATATAGTCAAGCCAGTAGCATCACTTTGGCGTAGACTATGAGGAACATGGGTAATTTAATCAACAAGCCACAACGTACACAGCATTACGACACATTAGATCGTCAGTCGTCAGTTTTTAGTATAGGTTTAACGAACGGTTTAGCAGACCAATTTTATTTTCAAAAAACACCATCCATCTATTTAAACATATTCATATACATATTATACAGGGAATAAGGCAGTAACTGTACACTATCAAGAACAGACGTACTAAATTGAACTTCATCACGTTTAAGATGTCATTGTTTCCATGATGGTTCGCCTAAAAAGGGGACATATATTAATAAAGGCGGAAAAAGGAGAGATTAGAACAGCCGCGCACCCCCACCCCCACACCACCACCACAACCATCAGAGATCCATAAAGCTTGCCGCAGACTTTACTTTGAATTGAAAAAGCCAAGTAGAATTGATAATATTTAGTAATTTCATGTATTTTACACAAGTTCGAATTCGTAAAATGATGTGAAGACGTAAAGACTCCATCAGTGGCACTTAATACTTCCTTTAAAGTTACTATGTCCCTTTTGCAGCCAATCTCAAATTCTGTAGAACTTTGCAGGAATTATGAATATGTCATGTATGTCATATCTGTGAAATTTAAACGTTTGCAGTGTCCTAATATTCAAATTATGGAAGGAAACCCGTTTACTTGCTAGACTTCACTGTCAGACACTATTAAGTGCCTGACTGGCTTTTTTCTTCTTTGGTAATAACATACATAAAATGAGCTGTAAATGGTACATGAGCATTTGTCTACATCAATAACCCACTTCTTGTGATGGCCAAAATTAAACTGATAGAATCTTTGCGCAGCATAAAACGTATGACCATTCGGTACAATGGTCTGAACATCAAGACTATTACTTATTGGCTCTATAGTTCCTAAGTCAATTTGACAACTAATAGTCGTTATTTTTCCACTTGAAGACATTTTCAAGCCCCACCTTTTTTAGGGAAGTTCTAAATTAGTATTATCTTTAAAATGCCGTTTGAATTTAACCTTTTCATTTTTTTTTGGCCTGCAAATTGGACATAGTACCTTTAAAACAATTAAGTACTAGTTTTAATATTATTGCATTTCATGTCTAAGGAGCACTGTCATTTACAGATGTCAGTAATACACTTAACATTATACATGTACAAGGATCACACGTAAGAAAAAGTATTGTTGAAACAAATAACCTAGCATTGTATGGGTCTATATCTCTTACCGTTCTTAGTCATTGCAGGGGTGGTTCTAGCTTTTTGCCAAATGGGGGGGGGGGGGGGGTAACCAAAAGAAATTCCAAAAATCGCGCCGGTTTATTTTTTACCTTTTCTTTTTCTTTTTGACTTGGCCGCCCAAGGGGGGGGGGGTAAACCGCCCAAACACCCCCCCCCCCCCCCTAGATCCGCCCCTGCATTGTACACCATTGAGATAAGGTTGAGTTCTGGGAAAGGTCAGGTGAACAAGAATTTGTGATCGTTTCCCTTCTTATACATATAAGTGTGGAAGAGCATCATAGAAGTAATGTCCCCTGAAAAGGATGGCTCTTCAAAAAAAAACATATCCGAAATATAACAAATAACAGCTAAAGGTTGGGGACCACACTTTCATGCCACATGTTTAAGTAGTCCCATATATACATTACTGTGTACAGTGCATGTGATCTTTAGCAAGAATTGGACATTTTTGAAGAAAAAAAATTGTTGATTCCAAAACCTCACAGTATACACTAATACTTACCTGCTACATGATCAAAATTTTGGTTCCACACAGTTTCTTTCATGATGCAATCGCATGACAAGAATTAAATTTTAGCTCTAAAAATTGCTCTTCATATTATTTTCATGTATTTATGGTAAAATTAAAAAGGAATGAATGTTCACATTTTGATCTCATTTGAATATAGGGGTAACCTTCCTGGCAATCACTTATCTGTTGTCTTCTTTAAAATAAATCTTACAATTTAATTTTCGTAACTACTTTGAATAACAATTTTCTTAATGCCAACAAAATCGTTATAAGGACATTTTATGTTTGGTAAAACGTTTTTTTTTTTTTTGTAATATAATATATAACTAGACTTTAATTCGTCACTTTGACGAATTAGGTGATACGAAGCTATTTTTGTATCATGAATGTGTACCGATGATGATCTAATGATAATATTCATAAATACGATAATGACAATATTGATGATGAAGATTTTTGGGTTTTAAATGACGATGACCATGATTAAAAGTGGTATAGCGCCCCCTTCAGGTATTTGATAGAGAATTGTTATATGATTAAACTATTAATTTACTAAACAAGCTCAAATTTTCGTCTGATTGCAGAGCCTACCAATCATTGAACTGATATTTCGACGCACTACATACGCAACATAATGAACAAGTCTAGACTGGAATGTAGTATCAATAACCTCCCATAGGCATAACACGCATATTTAGCAAAAATCTGGCATATGTCGCCTTTAATCGCAATTTTCACCATAATGACGTCATCAAAATGAATAAATATTAGAAATGATCTTGTGGATTGTCTCAACTACAACATATCAAAATTTAGAAGTAAATCGATCAATATTTACA
The DNA here is from genome assembly GCA_035222895.1 of Strongylocentrotus droebachiensis. Classification (NCBI taxonomy): domain Eukaryota; kingdom Metazoa; phylum Echinodermata; class Echinoidea; order Camarodonta; family Strongylocentrotidae; genus Strongylocentrotus; species Strongylocentrotus droebachiensis. Next base: position 77,032 of record JAVYIG010000098.1, read on the forward strand.
GAGATACATTCGATTTCCCATAAATATGCTGACGTCATAATGTGAGTATTCGTATTTCGGCTTCCAAGGCTATTATAATGACGTCACGATGTACTTAATGGCCAAATGAGACATGAAATCATATCTCCTACTCATACTCTATCCAAATATGAAAAAGGAATGGGGAGTCTCTAGGCATCCCAAAGAGCTATAATGGACTTTTTATAGGCATATGTTTTTGCCAGTATATGCTATGTATTACAAAACTCGCGCATACGCCTTGAACAGACGCTCATTCCGTTATTTATAGTGATAAAGAGATAAACATGGTATCAATTTGTTCGGACAAATATGAGAAATATCCTGTCCAAAAAAATTGACTGGTAATTATTTTGAGTTCGACTGTGACAGACGAAAACGCGCAAAAATGCGCGTTTGCGCGATTTTTTATAAAATGCATATAATGGCATGAAACGTATGCAAAATGAATTTGAGATGATTTGGAGCAATTTAAAATTTTGCGCGCGCATTTACGCGCGGACATACGCGCATGCGCGTTTTTGTTTAACTGATTTTGATTGGACGGATATTGACCTTCACCATAACAAATATGAATGAGGAAAGACTTTCTGTTATGAAGATATGATCATGAGCTGATTTTCACAAAATGGCGCCTAGATGACGTCACGGTGATCTTGAGTCTTTGAAAAGTCACGCAGTTCTAAGTAAGACTAATATCTATCATCATTACAAGTTTCATGATAATAGCTTTATTAATTCTTGAAATATCTTGCGAACAAATTCGAGGAAGAATAATAAAAATAAACTAGACTTTAATTCGTCACTTTGACGAATTAGGTGATACGTGCTATTTTGTTATCATGAAATTGTGCCGATGATGATCTAATGATAATGAACATAAATACGATGAAGACCATCATTAAGAGTGGTATAGCGCCCCCTTCAGGTATTCGATAGAGATTTGTAGAATCAGGATTTCAGAAAAAGTCGCCTAACACGCTAACTAAGAAAATTATGACATGTCGCCTTTAATTGAAATTTTCACTATGATGATGTCATCGAAATGATAAATGATGTACGTCAATATTGTAGATAATTTATTAGCTACACCGTATTAGAATTTGGGAGAACATAGAGTACAAATAAGCTAGATAGTGCTCAAAGATCAATGTCATGAAGATTCATGATGTGAACGAAATTCACCTTCCTTAGGCTTAACACGCAAATTAAGAAAATTCTGAAATGTGGCCTTTAATTGAATTTTGTACTATAATGAGGTCAATAAAATAAAAAGCAGTGTGTATTGATCTTGTAGGCAATTTCCTAAGCTACAAGATACCACAATTTGGAAGAAAATCAGTCAATATTATGAGAAATACACTAAATTTTCAAAAAATATAATGACGTCATAATATGCAATTTTGTATTTTGACTTCCAAGGCCATTATGATGACGTCAATATGTATTTAATGGCCAAATAAGCTATGAAATCATATCTCCGACTCATACTCTATCAAAATATGAAAAAAACTTGGCATTCCTTGTTCATCCCAATGGACGTTTTATAGGCATGTTTTTGCCCATATATACTATGTAATACATGAGCTCGCACACAAGGATATTTATCTTGAACGGACGCTCATTCCGTTATTAATAGTGATAAAGGGATGAACATGGAATCAAACATGATGACAGAGAAAATGTGGCGATTATATGTTGCAAAATGCCAGAACGCGCAAAAAACGCGTGCGCATGCGCGTTTGAGTGATTTTTTGTCAAATGCTCCATATGGCTTGAAACGTGTGCAAAATAAATTGGAAATGATTTGGAGCATTTTAAATTTTTGCGCGCACGTGAACGCGCGCACAAACGCGTACGCGCGGATTTGCGCACGTTTTTTGATCTGAAATTGACCGGAAGGATATTGATCTTATTCATGATAAATATGAATGAGAAATTACTTTCCGTTATGAAGATATGATCATAAGTTGATTTTTACAAAATGGCGCCTGGATGACGTCACGATAATTTTGAGTCTTTGAAAAGTCATGCAGTTCTAAGTTAGACTAAGATCTATCATCATGGCAAGTTTCATGATAATGGCTTTATTCAGTCTTGAGATATCCTGCGAACAAATTCGAGGAAGAATAATAATAAATAATAATAAATAAATAAATAATAAAAATCTTGACGAAATCAAAAGGTGATACGTATATTTCATACGTATCACCTAATAATAATAATAATAAAGAAAAATCTTGACGAAATCAAAAGGTGATACGTATATTTCATACGTATCACCTAATTATTTATTTATAATTAGACGAGAAATAAATACATGCAGAGTACGATTTCTTTAATTTCAAGCTGTATACACATTATACTCAACCAAATGGAAAACTCAAACACAATGGCCCGTTATCCATCTAACCATCGAATTTCTTTTGAAAAAAAATTGAACATATAGTTTAGCCAACTTGGTTTCAGCAGGTCACAACGTGACATCTATTCCTTTGTATTGTATTTTCCCCAATATGCACAATATGCTTTAGCATATTGTGCCCAATACAACTCGAACCGGGTTGGCTAAACTCTTCTAAAAGCATGGCACTGTTTCAGCTTGATAAACGATGAATCCATGATCGGATAGCCGGTTTTTCAGACATGACTTCGAAAAACCGACTATACAGCCAATGCTTGAATAACAGCAAATAGCGCTATGGAGCCCTCAACGTTTGATGCGAGGCATTGTGTACGCAAAGCATGGGGGAAATTTGCAAAGCGAAGCAAATGTCGATATAAGTTTTATTTACATAACGCTGTGGGTCAATAATCTTCAAAATCCCTGAAGAATTAGTCATGTAAATAAACCTTCCAAATGGCAGAAATATGAAATGAATATTTTCACATTATTTTGTTTTAAATACACATTAAAAGCGATTGACTTTTGGAATATTTTCCCCATGCCTTGTGAACATGATATCGCGCATGGACCCCTCTGTTTCCAATATGTATTCTTTAATTTTTGTAAATGATTATAAATGATTTGTAATGTTTTATTGAAACAGAAATAAAATTGGATTAAATAAAGGCACTAAATTCACTGTGCATCATTCGCTGTGTTTGAAGTATTTTCCCGGATTCAAATGATCAGTTCCAAGTCTAAACACGATGCAGACATAAGTTGGGTTCAATTCCAAAATACAAACGAGTACGTAGAGCGTTGACCTAATTGATAACAACAATTACAAACGATAAATATGCAGACGAAAGTTGTTTGTGGAAAAATTGAAGTTCAGATAGGACGACTCGAAAACTTCAACGAAAATCATTTCAAATTGGAGAGTATTAACGCAACTTCAAGCCTGCCTGCAATCCCCCAAAACAGACGTAGCACTGCAAAGCTGAATATCACAGGGCAATTCACATTCAATCTCGGAATAAAAATAATTTTTAAAAATTAATAAAGTTCATAATTGTTAATAAATTATGATAGCATTAGGCAAAGACACACAAAACCAAAACATGAAGAAATGATGTAACAAATATGGCAATCGAATGGAAAATGCTCTTATTGGTATTCCAATACGAGCAAGAATAGTACACAGACTAGGCAAAACATTTCCTGAAAATCCAGCTTGTATATAGGGTGTTTCTTTAAAACCATCACTGGCTGTACTTCTGGATTGTGTAGCAAAATGAATATCAAATTCTAGGCAAGATAGTCACTCATGTGTGTATGTACAGTTGTAGGCACGTTTTAAGAACGTAGGCCTATTCTTGAATCTCTACTCTTCTTCCTATTTAGTTTTTGTACTGCGTCAGTATCTAATAAATTATAGATTTCAGCTTTCTTCTTCGTCGTCACGATAGTAGCCATAGTTGATGATGTCATTTCCGTTGACCTTTGACACGCTTCTTGACCCCGCGTTACCAATGTCACCAATCTCGACCTCAGGACAGGACGTACGTTCGTGCTGAGGAGAATCCTTACCCAGAAGCCAATGCGTAAACATGTTGCCTTTGCCCTGTGTAGGATAATTAAGCAATCAGGAAGAACAATATCAAATTATTTATTTAAAAAACACTTAAAGATTAATCGCAGTAAGAAGAGGAAGATGAAGAACAAAGTAGAAGAAAAGAAGAAGAAACAAGAAGAAGAAGTAGAAGAATGGGAAAATAAGAAGAAAAAGATAAACAACAACAAAAAGTAGAACATCTACAACATTTTCGAACTGGTGAGCTGATCTAGCAAAACGGTCAACTATTTTGTCCAGAACCATTGTTTGGCACATGACATTTATTTGTAATCTTGAACATTCAGTGTAAGTTTCGTTTGATTCTGTGAGAATTAATTTTCTTTTCTTACCAGAACTCAAGTTTATCTTTAAGATTCGTAACAGAATTATTAGTGAACCGGTAGTACTTACCTTGACCTCTATGATACCTCTGGGTTCGGTCTGAAAGCCTCCAATAGTATCCAGGACTGATTTAAAATCATCACTGATGTGGATTTTCATTGCTAGAAACAAATCAAATACAAAAACTTCAATGATAAACAGCTCTTTTCTTATCATAATGGGCTTCTTAAATCTGTAAACCCAGATATAGAGAAAGCCAACAGTCTGATCACTTCCCACATGCCTCGAAATAAAGTAAAAATGTGAAAAACAGAGATATTTTTCTTCTTATAGTGGTCTTTGTGTTGTTATTTGTAATGCTTTTTTTAATGATAGGCTGTTGTACATAATGGTCCTTTTGTGGAAATCAACATGAAAGTACAAGTCGCATCGAGGAATTGGCGGACGTAATTTTTCCTGTCAGTAATTTGTTTCCAAGAAAATGCTTTTCTTTGTTTAATTATTGCCTCAGTGTCGTGTCCAGTTGCCTCGACACTTTCTGGAAAAAAAACTACAGCAAATGTACGATAACTTTTTGATACGAGATAAATAATGACATAACAAGGCCATCGATCGACACTTCGTCATTGTCTGAATGTGTTGGCTTGTTTTCACAATTAAACATCCGACCTGCGGGGAATATGGTATGTTTTCACGGAAGGTAGTGCAACCAAACAACCCGACACGACGCAAAGATCCGATGGAGCTAAGTAAGCCATCGGACGGGCATGGTTTCAGTTTACTCACGATAACTATTAGACTCCATCCTGGAGGCTGTGTTGACCGTATCTCCAAACAGGCAATATCTAGGCATCTTTGATCCCACAACACCGGCAGCACAAGGACCTGTTATGAGGTTGAAATGTTGATTTCGATTTGATGTGATTTGATTTGATTTGATTAGATTTAATATGAAATGATTTTATTTGACTAGATCTGACTAGATTTGATGTGATTTTATTTCATTCAATTTGTTTGGATTTTATTTGATTCGATTTTATTTTATTTCATTTTAATTGAATTTTATTCACTTTATTTTATTGAATAACCCTAACAGAATCATAAGCTGAGTTTGGGTTAGTTAACATTCCAAGAAATAAAATATGCGTACACGATGGATTTGATTTGATTAAACATAATTGAATCAATATCTATAACCTTTGAAGCCAACAACTGAATTGAAATTTTGTTACATTAAATGAAATTCAAAATCAATCAACGTTATTAAAAAATAGAAAAACATTGAATGAAGTAAAATAATTTTATACGAATGCCTTTGATGATATCATCAGTAGTAAAGGGAGGAGTGGTAGAGTCAAGTGGAAACACGATTCAATATTAAAGCATGCAATAAAGTTAAAACAAAATCCAATGTAGTGGAATTTTAATTGATTAACACCTCGGTTATTTACTGAGCCTCTCCGCATGGTCGCTCCTTTAACACACGTGTAATTTCCTTTCACGAAACAATTAACGTAATGATTGCTGTCTGCGACAAACTGGCTTTGCAAAATTACCCATTTCCAGTCTTGATTCTAGCTCCATGACAAGCCTTCCAACGTCGGTATATATTAATATTGTTATCAAAACAGCTAGATAATGTTAAAGTCTTTGGTATATCTTTCCCATGATGAATAAAATGTGGCAAAGGGAGATTATTTGTGTGGCACATAAGAATCAAAGTACACGGTTTTTTTTTTTTTTTTTTTTTGGGGGGGGGGGGGGGGGGTTGCAACCCTAAGCCTCTAAAAGGCACAAAGGTCTAGGATACCTCACGAAGTTCTTACCCGTATGAGCACCGATCCTCATCAGTACTCTCTCAGATTTGAGATGGGGTAATCTGAAGGTCTGTACCCCTTTGATCATGTCGAGAGCCAGCGAGGCGATCTCGAAAGCATGTCGATCACCGTTTCGTATGGGAACACCGCTAACGACCATGTAAGCGTCGCCGATGGTCTCGACTTTGTAGACGTCGTATTTTTCAATGCAGGAGTCGAAGAACTGGTAGAGCAGATTGAGAAATCCCACGACCTGTAACGCATACAAAAAGGGAGAAGGAATGGATAACATTTTGATGCTGTTGTCCTAGCTCCCAAGTTGGTACAAGGATTATTAGTAGAAGTAGTAGTAGTATTAGAAGTAATAGTAGTAGTAGTAGTAGTAGTAGTAGTAGTAGTAATAGTAGTAGTAGTAGTAGTAATAGTAATAGTAGTAGTATTGGTAGTAGTAGTAGTAGTGGTCGTGGTAGTAGTAGTAGTAGTAGTAGTAGTAGTAGTAGTAGTAGTAGTAGTAGTAGTAGTAGTAGTTAGTAGTAGTAGTAGTAGTAGTAGTAGTAGTAGTAGTAGTAAGCTTCAGTTGACGACCCGAAATCTGTAATTCCCTTTTGAATATTATAATGATTTTGTTTTCATGAGTGTGAACGACCCTATGTTTTGATCTACATGAAGTATTGTTATTGTCATTATTATTCTGATCAGTAAAATAGTATTAGTAGCAGTAGTATATGTAGTATCATTATTATTATTATTATCATCATTATCATTATAATCATTATTATTATTATTATTATCACTATTATTACTTTCATTATTATCATCATTATAATTATTAACAATATTATTATTATCATTATTATTATCATTTGGTGTATATGATCTGTCATAATGCAGGATGCATATAAAATAACCCGCTTTGGAACGGCTTATCCGTCATAGCAAGAACAGAGTCTTTACTGGGCAGTACAAATCATACAAGAAAGCTTAATTGAAAGGCTCGCCTGGTGGTTTTTTGTGAAGAAATATCCATGCATTCATAAATTATAATCCCTTTCGTATTTTCATTCCGTCATTTAGACTCTTTCTATCACCATCAGGCTATTTCTTTATTTTCCTTTTTTTTTTAATTCCTACTTCTCCCCCTCTTCTCTCTTTACTTTTCTTCCCATTATGCATCCCTCCCCCCCTTTTTTTTTCTTCCTTCTTTTATATCACCTCTTTCGTAATTCCCGTCTCTAATTTTTCCTATTCTATTGTTCTCTTCCATTATTACATTATTTTTCTTCTCTTCTATCCTAACTAATTATCCTAAATCCTGTTCTCTAATTCCCTTTACATTCTTTAAAATTCTCCATCTCTCACCTTCTCTTTCCTATCTCCCATTCTCATTCTTTATCTTCTTTTCTTACTTGTACTCTCCTACACATTAGAGCGGTGGTGACGTTTTTCCATTAACCTAATTCTCCCTCTTTCTTCTCTCTCTCTCTCTCTCTCTTTCTCTTTCTTTCTCTCTCTCTCTCTCTCTCTCTCTCTCTTGTGTGCGAATAATTTGTGCTCGGCACGTATGCACACGATTCATGTGAAATACAATATACCTTGAATATTGCTTTATGTAGTCATGTAAAGGGCATGGGTGTCATATATGTTATACTCTATCGCAACTGCATCTACATTATGTCTAGCCATTATCATTACCACATACATGACATATACCTGCAAATGTATGCATTGTCGTGAATCGAAAACTGAGATATAGCCATAAACATTAACGAAGAATTATTTAAAGCCCCACTGTCCTACTTGTATCCTACCATGATCCTCTTTTTCTTATGTTAGTTGAGAGCTGAGTTAATGAGATAGCCACCTGTCAGTGACCTCGCTGTATGGGCTAATCCCTTCTGGCCCAGTAGTGTTGACGGTCTTTAACACTTTCACGCCTCCGTTTTGCAATGTCTTAGACTTTTGATAGACTCTTTTATTTCGTTTTATTCTTTTGTTTGCATAGCGTGCGGGGAGTTGCACCAATTTCTTTGCAAAGCACAATTTTGTCAGATGGTAGGCGGTTTTATATAGTGTCACCCGGTTTATGACGCTTGAAAGGCATTGACTGATGAAAATGCACTCAATCCCCAAGAATAGGGATTTTAGATCGATACAAAGTCCCCAGTAAACAGCTCAACTTCCTAATATTTTGACAAACATGACGTTCAGGGGCGATGATTTCTTCTCAAGAATGGTATATTCAAGAGCGACATGCAGCCTTTTCACACACGAGTAAAATTCTTTAAAGCTAATTAGTTTAAAGCGCTTTAAACTAATCAGCTTTACATACGACATCATTCACACACAGAAATTTCGGTGCGATCGTTAATCGTATCGTGATTAACTACTGCTCTTAAAATGCGCAGTAGTGCCATTGCGCATTGAAGGTCAGGTCATATCAAACAAAGCGCACGCTCCATCCAGTTTAAACACGTATAACCGTTCACACACAAAATGTCAAGCTCTCTAGATACGAACTTCGTATCTGCAGCTAGTCCAGATTCAGTCCGTTCGTTCTTTTTATCCCCCACACACATCGCGGTCTCTCCACTGATCGCGCAATCCCCAAATTTCCGTCCACACGAACGTATTCAGGACCCAGATTTAGAGGAATGGCTAGGTCTACTTTCAACGTTGAGGGTGTGTTATTTTATCAGCTGATTGGGTGCGCTAAACGAAAACGGTACAGAGGCTGGACTAATCTGCAGCCTGCTTTGAGGGGCGTATGAATCGCGACTTCGTATCTATCCGAACATCGTATAAACGATGTTCACACAGGGACATTTTTCTTTAAAGCTGTTTAAAACTGTTGAGTTAAACAGCTTAAACTAATCAGCTCTATATACGATGAATTTAAGCTTTTTCTTTTTTGTTTCATGACCGGTGACATTAAAGGAAACTTCAAGCATAAAAGCAGAAAGGGTCTCCGATTGTTTTCTTTTTTAATTTCTCTGTTTTTCTTTCTTTCTTTCGTTTGTTCGTTCTTTTTTCTTAAAGACCGTGAAAAACTACTGGGCCAGAAGGGATTAGAACACAGCGAGGTCACTGACAGGTGGCTATCTCATTAACTCAGCTCTCAGCTAACATAAGAAAAAGAGGAGCATGGGGGACCAACAGGCACCGATTGGGGAAGTTTTCTATATAGAGGGAGCAAGTAGCTACAAGTAGGACAGTGGGGCTTTAAGCTGGACAAAATATCGCTTCCGAATTATAAAATATGTTTCCCCGTTCATTTGCGCTCTCTGTCTTGCTCTCCCTCTCTCTCTCTCTCTCTCTATCTCTGTCTCTCTCTCTCTCTCTCTCTCTCTATCTTTCTGTCTGTCTCTCTCTATATTTCTGTATCTATTTTCTTCCTATCTTTTTATCTGTTATTACTCTCTATATTTTTTTCTCTTCATGCTTTATAAAATCACGTATCCATGTCCTTTTTTCTATATTTCTCTCTCTCCTATTAGATTCTTTCTTTCTTTCTCTTTTTCCTGTTTCCTCCTTCCTGAGCTCTACAACAATTGCATTTAAAGCCCATACAATTATTTGCATTTTTCTTCGTCAACGCCTATCTTTCCGTCAGCTTATAAAGTAATTATCGAAAATGCTAGTCTGACCGACATTTGCGCAAGGAAGTAATGACTTATTTAAGATTCCTCACTAATGCACACACCCACACAAAAGAAAAAAAGCAGATAAGTGACATTGCATATTTTTAAAATACATATTGATATGTTCGCAACCTTGGAATGTAATTAGAGTCCATATACTAAGTGATGATAGACAATGTGATTGAAAGACGATATCAAAATGAAAGCAAAGACGGGTTGAATGAACAGTCATTAGTATTGTGCTTATCAATAGATCCTACTCCAGACAGCATATCATTTTTTACATTGCTGGTTTAAAACTATTTTAACAGCACACATTTGTCAAGTAAAAATAGAAACTTTATTGTAATAATGTATTGAAATAAATCTAATTGTGTATAATATATTTGCTAGGGAACGTTGGGTTCGTTTGAAAAGACTATAACTTTAAGGGGTTGTTTATGTGTGGGCGCGTGTGGGTGTATATGTGTTTTATGTGAAAAATTGAAATTTTGTTCTAATAATGTACTATTTAAACAAATCTAAGTGTGTATATACCAAAAGTTTGCTCGGTAAAGTTGGTATCGTTTGAAAAGACTAAAACTGTTTAAAAAAGAAGACATAATATGTGTATGTGTGCGTGAGGGGTGTGTGTGTGTGTGCTCGTGCGTGTATTTGTGTGTGTTCACCCACCAAACACTGTAATTGTTTACGGTAAGGTAACGTAATAATTATGGCAACACTACGTAAGTTTTTTTTAAGGACCCATCCTTCCAGATAATTTCATTTCCCTTTATTAAGTATACCCCGCCGATGGCGAGGAATTTGACAGAAACGTGGTTATCTACACGTCCTGGGATATACAATCGATTTCAACTTTAGGTGATAATGATGATGGGTACCTTTGATAAAATTGGCGCCTGTTTTCCTTGTTTAACCAGACGTTCTTGTAAATAATATGCACCTGCGTCGAGATGATATGCTGCGGCCAGCTAGAATACATTTTTCTAGGTGTCTTTTTTTCTTCTTCAAATTTGATGCTACGAGTATAATAGTGCATTGATTGTCACTGGCGTAATGAACCAACATTGTTTAGGGGCTTAGACAGTGCCGGGAACGCAGTATTTTACCCTCAGCTGCTCGCAAATGTCTATCAATTCTATTTTTACGTAATAGGCCATAAAGTACCCCTCTCCCCAAATTACCTAAAATAACCTATGCATCGTGCATAGAGCCTTTATTGATACTTCCAGAATTTTCAAAGGTTCCTAAGCGGAATAAAGTTATCTTTAGAGAGATTAGAACTATTGCGCAATAGCAAAAACCATTTTAGAAAAATGTATTCTCAGTTTAAAATGATATTAGTATTTCTATTTTTCACACGGTATGACAAAGAAAGCATGGGTATGTAAAGGCTATTCATGAAACTCTTCTTATGAATTCCTCATTAATTATATCCACACATGATGATCACGAAGGCCAACATTAATGTCGCGGTTCTTGCATTATTTCGGCTGCTGTTTGATGACGGTAAATTAATTGTCATGGGGCATGGAAATCATTTATCCTTGAAAGGGTACCCAGTAAAATTAACAAGGATGTAAAGGCCTTGTAATTTACCTAAGTAGTAATACGACACAACTCTGTATGATAGCGTCCCTGGTAAGGTTTGAAGCCGTTTTTGTACTGATATATTTCATCAGAATAACAATGTTCCCCTCGTCATCTATTTGCATTTACCTTATTCCTTACCTTAAATGTTTTAAATATCATCAGTAGTTATGTGGAATGTCATTATGAAGTGTCAATGGGATAATTTTTACATTTTGTATATTTATATTTTACCAGTCTTGACAACAACACCATTAAACAAAAATTAAACGGATAGAAAGTTGTTACACTAGTATAAGAAACGTTTATCTCTGTACAGTCGGTGTACAATTTAATGAATCTGTTTATTGTATGCAGAATTTAAAATTGATTATCTTAAATTGACTCGGTAACATTGCTGAAGGTTGGTGACAAAATTGCGAAATTTTTGTATGAAATGTTACTTATTATATTCCTTTACCTGTACTTACCATCAAACATGCACACAAATCCTGAAAAATATTTATGGTTTTCTTTGAAGGTGCCACTGTGCGACACCGTCTTAAACAGTAATTTCTCACAACCATTTTAGAATTTTCCAAACCGTTTTTCCATGAAAATAAGAAATAAGACAGGCTTTTAAAAATCTGTCAACACCCAAATGTCTGTAATTTATGGTACATAGAGCCAATATGATACATTGCTTTGTGACTATTTACATTCACCCAAAATTTAATTAAATTGTAATAATATAGTTAGGAGAATTAAGGAATCGATCAGATCAGTTATCCCAATTTTTTTCAAAGATAATGGTCTGTTTACACTCAAACTTTCAGATTATGTATGATTCTACATCGAGCATTGAAGTCACTTCCTTAGCACCTTTTCTCTCATCTGAACAATGTTACCAAATCCCTTTAAGAAGTGGAGAGAGTAAAATTCAAACGTTAAGGAAATAAAGCATATATATCATATGAAACCTACTAATCAGAAACTACCCGCGAACTGCGTAGAAACAATGTTCGGTGAAAGATTTCCTGCATGAGAAAGTGGATTTAATGCGGGACTGCGCTACTTGTTGCTCCTTGCGCCCTCTATATAGCAAACAATGCCTAAGCCGTACCCATTGGTCCCCCATGATCCCCTTTTTCTTATGTTAATTGAGAGCTGATTTGATGAGTTCAACTGTTGGTGACCACGCAGGGAGGTCTAATCCCTCCTTGCCATACTAGTGTAGACAGGCTATAACAAAGAATTAAGAGAGAAATGAAGCTAGAAACTAAAGAGTATCGAAGTGTGCCGACATACTGGCCAAGTTGTCAAGGATGCTGGCTCCAACCAATCACACCAGCCCCAAACACTAAATTTGCCCTGCTCCAGGCCGTTGCTTGAAGGGTTTCGCAGTAAACCCTACGGTCGAGCTCTGTTGTTTAGAACCAGTACCCTGGACGACAAGCAGATATGACGGTACTCTTCGGTCCTCTATTCAAAGCCATTAGATATCAAGTTATCTCGTGATATGATATTGGAAACTACATGTTTTAAAGATGAAGTTGAGTTCTGGTCATGCGATTGCATTGTAAAAGAAACTTTGTGGAATCGATCAGAAAAGGTTGACCATCTAGCATATAAGAATTTATGTGTATTGCAAGGTTCTGGAATTATCAAAATGATAAGAAATTTGGCCAAGTCTTGGTAAAGTTACAAACACTGTACACAGAAAGATGTATATGGGACTACACGAACACGTGGCGTAAAAATACGACCCTGGATTGTTACGATGTTACATGACATATTTAGAATATGAAGGCATTTGAAGAGCCATGCTTTTCAGGAACATGTCTTATCTGATGTTCTTCAACAGTTGCATAATAAGAATGATAACGCTCACAAATTATTTTTCACCTCTTCCCAGAACTCAACCTTCTCTTTAAGGCCGCTGTCCGATAAGGACAATTCAAAACAAATTATTCTGAAGTACAACATCTAAATGTAAAGTGCTACTTTAATTTATTCGAGAAATAATAAATCTCGAGACAAATATTGTATGAATCCCAATGATGGCCTTTAGAATCCTCGTTTCATATTGCATAAACAGTTTTTATTGATGACGAGGAATCTTGCAAAAACCGTTTTTATTGATGACGAGAAATCTTGACCGCTAATTGAATTTCTTCCAAGGGCAAATTTGTATTCTGTTACTTGAATGTCAGTTTTGACAACCACGCAGAGTGAATCATCCATTTACATTACACTATAATTGCATGGCAAACGCATTGCTACATATTAAGCCATGGTTAACAAATTATGTTCTTCAGATTTTGCCAAATTTGTTTCATATCAAAACGCATATATGCCGTTGTTACGACGGTGTTATGAATATTCAAAAGCTTTGAATATTCGTTTTTGGCTCAAGGTGTTGTAGATCATGATGGAGGAGAGAATTAAAGTGACTCGATCAGATTCTGAAACAAAATCCTGGATTTAGCTCATGCTACAATCAGGAATCCCATGATTTTTATAAGCCGATCACCTGTCTGATTATCAAGATATTTATGATTGGAAATCGAAATTTAAAAAAAAATCCGTTTTCCTAACGGTTTTTGTAACACTACAGTCGATTGGGGGAAATGAGTATCGTAAAACCGGTCAATCAAAGATTTTTTACTTTTTTGAGGCAATTCATGGTCATTTTGAAGCGCAATTTTTTTTTAGGGCATCAATATTACACGATATCACAGACCCTGATTACACGTAGGACCATGCATCTCAGATTTAGCATTGTTAAACAACTACCCGATTCCTCTTGATTTTGTTAACAAATAGCAAATGAAGGACGTAATATAACCCTTTATTCAGATAATCATCCCCGAGGAAATAAAAGGTACTTAAACTATGCGTGCTCACGGTGCTCATCGAGTCAGTAAAATATTGAAATTAAAATCAGTTTAAACCCGTGTTCGTGGCATTGGTGATGTTTAACTTTCTTCTGACGCGATTGTATTTACACAGTTACCCAGCATGAAATACACTGTTATATGTTTTCTTAATTTGTCTCGACTCCACAAGTTTCTACTATGGTGCTGATAGAATGCTAATCGAAATAAAACAACTGTGCATGCTGCATAAGCATACAAAGCCGCATGGAAAGCTGTGATGGAATATGGGGAAACCTGTCGCCAGAATGTGACTGTACAGACTATTCTTATCATCAGAAGTCATCTATAATATCTAACTTATAAAGAAATATTAATTTCCTCTAGAGTTATGCAGCAATACGACATACCATCTACATACTTATTTGGGAGTTCAATATCATTTCCCTTTCACAATCATGGTCATAATCCTTAAAGGTACTATGTCTATTTGCAGGCCAAAAAAAATAAAAGGTTAAATTCCAACGGCATTTGAAAGATAATACTAATTTAAAACTTCCCTCAAATCAAAAGGGCTTGAAAATGTTATTTTGGGGGGAAAGTAACGAGAGTTTGTTGTCGAATCGAATTTAGCGATCGCGGTCGTTTAACTAAATAGTTTGAAATTTAGACCCTTGTACGAATGGTATGTTTTGTGCTGCGCAAAGATTCAATCAGTTTAACTTTGGCCATTACAAGAAGTGGGTTATTGATGTAGACAAATGTTTATGTACCCTTTACAGCTCATTTTATGTATGTTATTACCAATGAAAAAAGTATGCAGTCAGTCACTCAGTAGTGTCTGACAGTGAAGTCTAGCAAGTAAACGGGTTTTCTTTGCATTATTTGAATAATAAGACAGTGCTACCGTTTAAATTTCACAGATAGGACATACTCATTATATTCCTGCAAAGTTCTACAGAATTTGATGTTGGCTGCAAAAGGTATACACTCCCTTTAAACCATTCATTTTTTGTTCTCTGATCTTGCATCGTAGAAAGTACTCTATTTCATAATAGAGACTTGTGTTATAAGACATCATGCAGCTTATACAACATATAGATTTACACACATTTTTTCTTTTCAAAATTAGGTCAGTTGAAATCTTATGCAAGTGCGTATTTTTAATGTTATCCATTATTTCACCGAACGATCGATTGATCAGCATCAGCATATTATGCGTCTACGTGAGCGGTGGATTAAACGGATGAGAAAAGGAATCTGTATTTGCTATTGCCCTTGAAGGAAATTCGATTTGGAGTCCACATTCAGCGTCAGAGAAGTGACTTTAATCATTAGATTTAATACTCAAAATGTGAATCTCGGGGAGCTCCTTAATTTTTGGAAGTGGGAGGAATTTGGCGTCTTCACCCGAAGGCTACAGATTTCCCCTGAATCGCGATGCTTTTAAATACACATCAGGCTCTTGGGAATCTTTCTGACCGCTGGTCAATGCGTTAAATCTAATTACTGGAAATCTTTAAACAGGTTAAAATTGTCGCGTGACCATCCATCATATCGCCACTGAATGAACACTACGTGACATAAGCCTTCCATTAACAGGTAGATGTCCTGATCACTTGTCATCAGGCGTGCAGTGGTCATCACCGAAATGACGACATCGGTATTCTCCCTTGAAAGCCAGAATAATCTGGTTTGAAATGTCGTCTGGCGTTCTAAATACATGCCAACACATAAAAAGTGATATTCATATCCTTTACAGATGGATAAGATATGGTATCGGTCAGGCGCGGATCAACGGGGGGGGGGGGGCCGACGGGCGCGGCCCCCCCTGGCTTTTTTGTTGTTGTAATAAAAGAAATAAAAGAAAAACAAGTTTTCGGGGTCAAATACAAAAAAAAAATTATGCATGCTCCCCCCCCCCCCCCCCCCCCCCCCCCCCCCCCCCCCCCCACTGAGCCGAAATATTGGTAGGCTCGATTTTCACATTTTCGGGGTCATATACCAAAAAAAAAATGATGCTCACTACCACTGAGCGAGAGATTGGTAGGCACAATTTTCTCATTTTCGAGGTCAAATACGAGAAAATAAATTATGATCACTACCCCCCCCCCCCCCCCACCCCCACCCACCCACTGAGCGAGATATTGGTCGGCACGATTTTCACATTTTCGAGGTAAAATACGAGAAGAAAAAAAATTATGATCACTACCCCCCCCCCCCCTCCCCCCCCCCCCCCTCCCCCCCCCCCCCCCCCCACTGAGCGAGATATTGGTCGGCGCGAGTTTCACAATTTAGGCCCCCCTATCGGCAAATCCTGGATCCGCCCCTGGTATCGGTCACAGGAAACACAATCGTTATTAAGGCGTTGAGATATTAAGGGATACCTAAAGCCCTGACGCACATTTTCCTCCGTCCCTAAGAGCAATCTTCATGTATATTTGATTACACTATTTTCTTTTGTCATTTTACTCTGCAAGATACAATTTATAAATACATGTGTTTTTTATATGAGGTTATTGGTTTGCATTTGTATTTGCACACTGATTATAATGTACCGGTGTGTTTGATTTTAAACACATGAATGTTTATATTATGTTATGTGGTTTACCATTTTTATGCGTATGGTATACACTCATTATGTTCATACCCATATACTTGTTGAGTGTATAAGTCTGATTGTTAATAAACATGATTTTTAGTATTCATGAAATATTTGATGAATCGAACTACACACACTGTAATATAAATATTATTTTACACTTGTAGGGTTGTCGGAATCACTGAAAATGCACATAAATGGAATTGTTGACGTGATTTTGTGTATAATTATACGCGTGCTGGTACACATGACCATTTTTTTTGTAATTTTGTTTGAACTTAGACACACGACCTACATGTTAATGAATTGAACTAGCTTTATTGTTGTAAACACGGCTCACTGGTCATTTTTTTTTTGTTTTTGTTTTTGTCCCAGACACGGACGTACGGACTGCAAGCATGAAGACGATTAAACTGTGGAATTGCATTATATTACACTGCGACAGCTGTTGGTATTGATCAACCCTCACTGTTAGAGACTGCATGGGTAGACACAATGGGGTTCGTCTTCGTGCTTGCAAAACCGTGCGCATACATTCTACCTCTTTATTTTTACGCTACCTTGATTATATGCCTTTTACTCTGCTTTCATAAAACTCTTGTGATATTCAGTTACGTGTAATATCACTCCATAATGTATTCAAATTCAAATTATATGACTTGTGTTCGAGCAACTGTACACATTTATATTATTCATTTTGTTGTAATTTGTATTCCGCTTGAACTCAGTTACTGGCATTCATGTACTTACTTATACGAACTATGATAACATAATTTGTGTGGGTGGGTGCATGAGTGCTTGTTATTGTCAACACGGTTCACTGATTTTGTTTGTGTTTTATACCTACACTGTACACATTATGTATGCATGCATGCAAGGCACGCGTTGGGTTGCACACATGATATAACCGTTCAAATCCATTATATTCCAAGACCATTGCTCCATTACCTCTTTTGGAGACCTGGTAGGAACGATCCTGATGATCTTCATGTGTGCAACCCGACGCGTTTAGAGTTTTTGTTTGTTTTTTCTACTTTTTTTTAATTTTTTTTTATTGTTGCTGTTATTTCAATATTTCGATGCTACTCTCTCACTCATGTAAAATCACTTTATGATGTAAAATTATAAGCCATATGCTCGTATTGTTCAGTTAATATAATATTTTGTCCTTAATTGTTTACTTTTGGATAAAATGCAAGAGACTTGCAAAATTTTGTGTTTTGTTTATTTTTGCGCTAAATATGTTGAAGAATTTATTCTTTCCTTTTTCTCTTCCCCTTCACTATTCTTCTTTCTATTGCACTCCACTAACTTGCACTCCGCGCAAAAGCCTCTCTCTTTCAAACATTATATTAGGTTCACATTTAAATGAATAATCATGATTTGTTACATGACCAGTCTCTAATTGAACACGATAGTGACTATTTTACTATTGATGAATTTATTGCGAAAATTAAGATTACACTAAACCAATTTAATCATGAATTGAATAAAGGTAGTAATAATGATATTGATAATTTCAGTTTAATTCACTTTAATGCTCGTAGTTTGAATAAAAGTTATGATGATTTAAACACACTTTTTTCTGTAATTCCTGGGTTTAATTTTTCTGTAATAGGTGTCACTGAAACGTGGCTTAACGCAAACTCCCCTCCTGTATTTAATCTTGATAATTATACTATGGTCCGTGCTGACCGCAAAGAAGGTAGAGGTGGCGGTGTAGCTATTTATTTACGTAATCAGTTAAATATTCAAATACGACATGATATTCATATTGAAGGTGCAGAAAACATTTTTGTTGAAGTTATAAATGATTTTGGTAAAAATATTTTAATAGGCGTAGTTTATAGACCTCCTAATAATCGGATAGAGACATTTTTAGATAATTTAGATGAATCTCTTCATACAATAATTGGTGAAAATAAAGATGTTTATTTAATGGGAGATTATAACATAAACATTTTACCTCCTCTTCATAATAATAGTTTGAAATTAAATAACATTCTATTATCTTACTCGTTGCATCCTCATATTAATAAACCCACACGGATTTCGAAAACATCTTCAACCTTAATTGACAATATATTCTCAAATAATGTTAATAAGGAATGTTTAAATGGTATTTTGTATTATGATATATCTGACCACTTGCCTATTTTTAGTATTATTAAGCAGACAATTAATGTTCATAGATTATTGAACAATACACTAAAAATGCATAGAAAAGAAAATTCTTCTAATATTGATTCTTTAAATATTGATTTATGTCAAGAGCAATGGCTCGATGTATTTGAGGAAAATGATGTTGATAAGGCTTACGAAAAATTTAATCATAAGCTACAAAAGTATTATGATAAAAATATTCCACTTGTTCGAACAAAATATAAAAAAGTTAAAAATCCATGGATCACTAAAGGAATTTTAAAGTCGATAAAAACTAGAAATAAACTTTATAAGAAAAGTCTTAAAAAGATGAGTGATGAGAATTGTAGCAAGTATAAAATTTATAGAAATAAATTAACTTCAATAATTCGACTTTCACGTAAATTACATTATTCAAATAAAATAGACATGAATAAGACAAGTAATGCTTCAATATGGCAAATTGTTAAAGATATGATTGGTTCTAAAAATAATACTCCTAAATCATTTTTTAAAGATGGTCAGGAAATAAATAATCCAGTAAAAATTGCAAATATGTTTAATTCATATTTTAATGATATAGGTCCAAATTTAGCATCAGAATTTAATATTGATCAAAATAGTTATAAACAATATTTGGATGAACCATTTTATAAATCTTTATTTTTACGACCAACATCCTCTCACGAAATTATTAAAGTTGTACAGTCTTTAAAATCCACTAAATCTACTGGTTATGATGGGATAAGTGTGAATCTTTTGAAAAAAATTATTTATAATATTGTCTCTCCAATAACATATATTTTTAATTTATCGATCACACTTGGTGTTTGTCCAAATATATTGAAAATTTCTAAAATAATCCCAATATATAAAAAAGATGATTCTTCATTAGTAAATAATTATCGTCCTATTTCCCTTTTACCGGCTGTCTCAAAAATTCTTGAAAAAATTATTTATGAACGACTTTATGATTTTTTAAATAGTAATGATTTACTTGTTCCTAATCAGTTTGGTTTTAGAAAGCATCATTCGACAGATCATGCAATTATTCAACTTTATGATAAAATTATTACATCATTGGCTAATAAGGAACACAGTGTAGGCATTTTTATGGACCTGAGTAAGGCATTTGATACTATTGATCATAAAATATTGATTGATAAATTACAATTTTATGGAGTAAGGGGTATTGCTTTAACATGGTTTAAAAATTATTTGTTTAATAGAGAACAGTATGTATACTTTCAATCTAAAGAGTCGAGTAGATTACCTATAACTTGTGGCGTCCCTCAGGGATCGATTCTAGGTCCTTTATTATTTTTGTTATACGTTAATGATATTGTAAAATCATCTAAACTTTTAACATTTATATTGTATGCAGACGACACTAATGTATTTTATTCTCATACAAATTTAGACACACTTACGTCAATCTTAAATGTTGAATTATCTAAAATATAT